>JAHPZR010035278.1:0-31429 GCA_019787425.1 Platygyra sinensis
TGGCAAAATGCACCGTCGA
The DNA here is from genome assembly GCA_019787425.1 of Platygyra sinensis. Lineage (NCBI taxonomy): Eukaryota > Metazoa > Cnidaria > Anthozoa > Scleractinia > Merulinidae > Platygyra > Platygyra sinensis. The sequence continues at coordinate 20 of JAHPZR010035278.1, forward strand.
ATTCCGTTCTTATTAGCTCTTCGTGCATCTGCGCGGCGGTTTCAAATGCCTCTTAAAGGGTTAAATTTTGTGAAAACGTTAGTAACATTTGGAATTATTTACGCAACAGACCCACTCCTACAAAATATGACTAAGATAGTTTGCCTCCGTTGACTCACCTTCGATATTTTTAACTATAAACCCCTGCAGACGGTGCTGAATTATATGGGACAATTTTTCGAAATCAGTATAGTTTACCACACGCTTTATCTCTGAAACGAAGACGGTGACCCCCGATTTTTTTTGCATTTCTGGCACAAGTAACTCATTATCTGCCTGCAGTAAAAATTTAAAAAAATACTATCGACTGGAAAATTTTCGCGCGAACGTTCTTAAGATGTAAGGTCTTGCTTCTTTTTTTACCCATTTTTATTGGTTGCTAAATCTAGATATATCTAAAGGCAATTTTTTTTATTCATGCGGAAATGAGCCGACACTGTACACAGGCGCTCTTAGAGAAGTTTTCTTAAACAACAGACCGCTTTTTCGTGGTTTTACGGGCACAATGAACGCACGTGAGATGTTGGAAGAACATGGAAAAATTTGTAACTCATGATTTACAAGCTTTTCGAGTGTTCTCCCAACAATTCAAGTGGATCTTTTGCTCCGGTAAACCGTTTGAAGAACGGTCTATTGCTCTTCAGATAATAAATGTGGAAAACGTTTGTCGAAGAGAGGAAAATTTATTTTACTTTCTCGATCAAGTTGCTTATTCTCAAAAATTCATGAGATGAAGCGGCTAACCAGTCATAGCGGCTGAAAGAATGAAACCACAGACTCAGCGCCGGACTCAAAATACACAAACTGAAGCAAAGCGACGAAAACTTCTTTCGCTACTAAAGTTCTAAGAAAACGGAAAGGAAAAGGCCATGCTTCGGTGAAAGGCAGAAATCCGTTGTGTTGAATAATTCCCAAATACTTTGACGGGGAAATGTAGGAAGTTGTGGCCGGATGCAGTTATAATGAAAGTAAGAGACAGTATGGAAGGTTTGCATGCAGTACAATCTTCAGTGATATTCTTAGGGAAGTGATTCATCGATATCCTTCAAAAGTTTAGCGATTGAAATGAAGGTTAGTTGAAGCAACTGTTTTGAAATTTATTCAGTCAGTATTTTTTTTTACTTATGTTATGTTGACGGCTGTGACGTCCGTGTTTCTCTGTATTTTATGAAGCGAAAACTATTGCTTGAAAGCTTAATGGCGATGGCATTCATTCATCGTGTTATGCATTGGGCTTGATTAAACTTAAAACTGTAATCTCTTAATGGTGGATCGAAAGAAATCTTCTCACGGCTTTTTTACGAACTAGTCTATCAGTGTAGCCAGCTACACTGATCAGATCAGAAGGTCTACGGCGAAGGCCCACGGAGTCCTCGAAAGACCGTGTTTATCACTGAAAATCCTTTAAACTTCCTGCTAATTTCAAGCGTGAACGGAATCGGCATAAACTGGTTTTTTGCCAAGGGAAACGAATTAACATTTTTTTTTTATCGAGCGCCAATTTTGGTCCCTGTATTTCCTTGCAAATTTCTATGTAAATATTGCATGGAAAGACATTCGTGTTACGTCATAATTAGGTCAGCCAGTGAAAGCGGAAACCGTTTGTTATCTTCTCGTTATTGTTTTGAGGTTCGGAAACCGTGTGTTAATGGTTCAATAGAACGTAGGTTTCGCAACTGTACTAACCAATAAGAGCACGCGTATTATCTCAATACCTCTTGCTAACCGAGTTCGAGGTCCGTACTGTAAGTTACTGAGCGAGTTTTACCGAGGATCCGTGAGTCACAGTATAGACCGTGACGACGAAGTTAGTTAGATGTTTATTATATCTCTATTGTGAGCCTGACGGGTTCGGGAACGATTTTTATTCACGCAGAATAGCTTCAAAGTTTTAACGCACGTCGAAAGCAAATTGAGTCAATTTGAACTGAATCCGCGTTGTTAAGTCGTTAGCACGTTTGAATACAGCGTTTAAAACAAAAGAAAGTTTTAAACTTTTACTTGTTGTAAAAGTTAGAAACACTTGGCTTTAAATCACGAACATTTTGGCAACGAAAACAGCTTTAACATTAGCGATGGGACGTACAGTAAATTGACCAATCACAGTGCGCGTAGTAAATAAGAGAAAATAGGTAATTTGATAAAATAAAAGGTAACTGGAATCATTTCGATTTTGCGTCTCTACTTACTGTGATTGGCCTATAAAACTCGCAATTCCAATCCGCTGCGAAGCAAAATCTAATGCCCCTTTGCAGGATCCAGTCACATGGTACGGAATAAATTATGCTGGGACGCAAATAACGCAGTGGGAGTTCGTCCAAAACAAAGGAACTCTTACCAGTCCAGCCGGACTTTCCTTTGTTTTGGAAGTCCCACTGCGTTATTTGCGTCCCAGCGTAGTTTATCCCGTACCATGCGACCGGATCCTGCAAAGGGCCTATTGCGACTTGGTCAAACCAGTTTTCCGCCTAGCCTGCGAAAACAGCCGTCCTTCTTCGCTCCCGGCCCGGCGTGGAAACGCCACTCGGGCCGGGAGCGAAGAAGGACGGCTGTTTTCGCAGGCTATTTTTCGCCCTTAGTGCGAGTGACTTGGTTTTGGTGTTACGACGATCAAAATGAAGACCATTTTATATCCCCAACGCGGAAATAACTCTGTAAAATAGGTTATATTTTGCAGTTTGTTTCCTTTCAACACTTGTGGTTCTTTATAAACTTTGGCAACTTAACAATAGGTCCATTTTACAGTTGTGTGCTTAGTTACCTGGCCATGAATGCAAGCGAGGCGGGAGGTGACCTTGCTTTGATACAGACCTCTCTGCTTTTCTCATGTAAATGCTAACTAGTTAGCATAAGAACAACTTGATTTACACAACAAAAGCAGTAGGGTCTGTATCAAAACAAGGTCAACTCCAGCCTCGCTGCCATTCAAAGGCCAGGTCACTAAGTGGGCAACTGTAAAATGGTTTATTTGACGTCATTTTTTCATGCGTCTGTCCTGTTAATGTTCAGGGATTTCGTCATAACATTGTCAAGGTAGCTGTCGATCCACAGGCTATTTTGGCAATGTTATGACGAAATTCATTGTCAAAAACAGGCTTGACCCATGAAAATTACGTCTATTCATTTTTTACGGTAGAAAATTGTCAAACTATCCGCTTTCGCATCTCATGACGCGTCGCATAAATTATAAACTTATTTGGCTGTCCGATTATTGACAATGAAAATTAGTCACTGAGCGCGTGAGAATTTCTGCAATTACTGTAATGAGATTTGTTTTTTTCGTTCCGTGATTCCGAGACGGTCAGCATTAGATAACACAGGGGTGAAATAGTTTTCTGCGCCCGCAATATGATAACAATCCTCACAAAACCCCTAGCCCTAACCCTAACCGCTGGTCACTAAATCCACCTCACCCGATGTTATTTAATGCTAACCTTCCGAGACAACCTTTTGTGGCAATGCACCACTGTCCGCCATGTATGGAAACTGTAATACCGCTCTTACTTGCTAAAGGATAACTTGCGTAAGTTACTCAGTTCAGCACACGTTAACATCTTGTTTTCTTGCAGACCAATGTGTTCAACTTAGGATATTCACAAATTGTTAAAATTCTACAAGAAGAGATTCATGCAAGAAACATCATGGAACTGAAAGCCAAACCTGTTGTGTAAGTACAAAAACAAGTGGACATTTGCTTTTCCTGTGGTCACATCAAAAAATAAGATTTCACGAACAATAGCCCAATTTTGATATATTAAAATTCAGCCTAACACAATAGACCTGATCAGAACGAGGCTATGGGAAATAAACCCCACAAAATTTGTATTTATTCCCCAGAGCCTCGTACTGAGGTCAAATGTTTAGGCTGAATTTTAATATATCGAAATTGGTCTATTCTTAACTGGCTGTGACCGGCTGTGTTGAGAGATGATATGAGTTCGTGCGAACATTTAAAATAAACAGCAGGCTACCTTCTGCAAGAAGGGAAATATTTTCAACACTGAGAGGACAGTTTTTTAAGTAAAGATTGATGTTGCTTAAACAGAATTTTGCTGGGAAGGGCGTCGAAATGTGGGCGTCACCTTTATCCATTTTAGCAATGCCACAGTCATATTTTTACCTTTCGTTTAGAAGTTCAAAAATTCAACAACATATTACTTTTTTTATGTTTTTTTTCTTACAGAGAACTTAGAGAACAAGTGCTTCCGGAACTTAAAGAATTAGTCAAACAGCAGGTAAGATTCTTTGATATTTGGTTATAAGGACTCACAATTACAAGAAGTGAAAAACGTAGGAGAAAACACATATTTGTTTCGTGTTTTTCTTGTCCTGTGAATCAAAAACAGCGGAACTACAATTCTCCTTCAATAATAAGCTGCATCGATCAACTTTATTTGTCTTGTTGATCCAGTGTCTTTTTACAGCACAGGAAACCCCGTTTGCGTTCATGAAATTTTGGTTTCGAGTTATACTTGCTGTCGTTCATGTTCTTTGATTCCCAAGAACGAGCAATACATTGCTAGGCCGCAAGGTTACGCGAATAAAATGACAATCTATTAATTTCCAAACTATCAGGTCGAACACTAAATTAAATTAATGATAAATCTGTCATTAAGCCAAAATAATATTTTAATCTTGAGAAGAATGAATAAAAGGTTGTTGCACTTTGTAATACTGGGCGTGATACTGAATAAAAAAGACTCTAATCATCTCATGTTGAATCTTTTTAGAGACTGGATCAGCTTATTCAAGGAGCGCAATTTGACAAAGCCCAAGGTCGGGCTCGTGGGAGAGGTAAGGACCTGTGGACAATCTCGTTGTTATGAAATGGGTGGACTGTGACACGAGAATGGGTCAAGGAAATTTGGGTTAAAAAAAAGGAAACAAACAAACAATTCTATTGCAAAACATGAGGTGGTGTTGTGTGGAACTGTTTCAGAGATTTGAGGTTGGTATTTCTTTACGGGTATGAGGTGATTTAACGCCTTTCAAGTGCTGAAGTGGTTTTGGTTTCTTCGTAGGGCTCTTGAGTCATTTTTACGCGCGCGACCAAATTTCTAGGCGGGACTCGGTGAATTGGACTTTTTATGTCGCTGGCTATAAGCTGGAAAAAGTTTCGTTCGTCTCGATCAAAAAAAACTTTGTATTTCAACTGAAAAAGTCTGAAGTTGTTTAGTCGAAGAAATGTTTGTCATACAGGTTTCTTTCATACCTTTTGAAGCTACTGATAACAGGGATTTTCGTGACAGCAAACAACTAAACCAAAGAAACTACGTATTACTTTGCTTTTAACGAGTTGTTTCTTTTTTTGTCATTGCAGATAGGTTCTGGTATTGTAGATTGTCACCAAATTTAAAATTTCTCCATTACGGTGACTGCCCAGAAGGCCAGGCGCCTTCGTTAGAAAATCTTCCAAACAAATGTGAGTGTTCTGGCCTTCCTTCCTCTCTGTGGATAGGCAATACTTTTGTGTGGTGCTGTGATTAGTAATGGTAATAGGACTGAGCGGAGTCCAGTTCGGTCTGTAATCATACGAGTGATAACAAAATTGGACAACCGCGTACCGGGAGTCCGATTTGTTTATCACGAGTATGATTACAGACTGGATTGGATCTTAAAAAAATACAATTTCAGAGAAAAGAAGAATAGCCAAGTTATGAAAGAAAGGGAAAATTTGCATTAAAATACTGACAAAGGAGGTGTAAACATTCTAAGGCCACCGCCTCTAGCTCTCCTACCGGCAATTGGGCGCCAAAACACAAAAGCAAGCGCGCGCGTACGCACGCACGAAACTACAACTTTTAATGTGATTGGTTGATTTAAACAGTGGTGTCTTGGGTGAAAGCCTCGGTGCTAGCTGCTGTGTAACTTTGCAAATGAGAGCTTACTGCAGTACTTTCATGAGGCACTGTTTAATATTGTGTAATGTGTACCAAGCTTGTTGTTCTGTTTTACCAGAAAGAATAAATAAATAAAAGAAGACGGAAGTGAAAAAGAGCCAAAAAATGAACAAAAATGTATTGGTCACTCCGTCACAGCAAACTATATGTAGTGTCTTTCCTGCCTTATCTCATTGCCAACAAAGTGACGCTTGTAAGACTTTTTTTATTGCTTACTTCTACAGTACCAATTGCCAAAATTAACAACTTGCTGGTTGGAAAGGACTGTCCTCATAGCAGAGATCGGAAAATCGGCAAAGTAAGATATTTACTTTCAGGTTTGCAGGAAGGAAGTTGAAAATACGACGCGCAGCGGGGTGTTTTTGACAAATTTCGAGGGGTTTGGCTGTTGAATCAAACACCCACGATGCATCCTCTCTATTGAAACTAAAAGTAAGGAGTATGAGGAGAAAAAATAAGCTATCCTAACCTCTGTAACCATCGTGATTTGCTTTGTTTTTGGGTTTTGAATTACTGATACGAAGAAATATTTTAAATAATACACCAATAAATAGACTAGCGTAATTTTACGCACTTCTAGTAATTGCTAACCTGGAATTTTTCTAGAAAATCGTTCATTTCACTTGAATGTGCAACCCTCCGTCCTCCGTCATAAATAAGCTATTTAAATTTTGTACAAAACTACAAGGGCACGCCAAAAATATGTCAGTAATTGGGGATATTTCTTCTTACGTTAAAGCTGTTTTTTATTTCTTCATAGGGATATGTATCATTATGTTTTTCTCTTATGTACGAAAGCGAAGCGGATGAGAAGCATCTCGACTTCATCGCAGGGACCCCGGCAATGGTTAGTATTGGTGTTAGTAGATTGTTTTGTTTTTCGATCCTCGTTTTGTGTTCAAAGTCCAGTGCATGAACTTTCCTTCCTTACCATATATGGGGGTTGACCCCTGAGGGGGAGGGGGAGTGTTTGACCATTTCATTTCGCCCATGACTGTGAAGTAACCTGCGATGGACTACCATTACTTCATGTCACTTCATGCAATGGAAAACTTGAAGTTTGCTCTTGCTTGAAACGACAAAGTGTTTATTTTTGACTTGTATAATATTTCATTTCGTTTCAGTTTGCCATTTGGACAGACGGTTTAGCGACGCTACTCAACAAAGAGGTAAGGTTGTGATTTTACACCCTTGAAAACTCTTGCACAGAATGCTGGAACTGGCAAGAATATGACTGACAAAGCTCGTTTTTCGTGCTCTTTCATGCTGGGCTTTCATAGTCGTTGTAGTGAGAGGCAAATTCCTGGTCTCATAACAGACCCTTCTCCAAAATGGCGGCCGAAAATTCAAATAAGTCAAAATTAGCTAATTTTAAAAACGTTTACCGGCACTAGAAAGAACACCTTTACTTTAGAAACCCTACAAAGTTTCAGCATTTGAGGTGTAATAGTAAACGTCTGTAAATTTTTCAATTTTCAACTCACATTTTCTCAGCTGATATTGCACCTCAAATGCTGAAACTTTACAGGGTTATTAAAGTAAAGGCGTTCTGTCTAGTACTGGTATACGTTTTTAATATTAGCTAATTGTGACTCATTTGAATTTTCGGCCGCCATTTTGGAGGAATCTTGTCGTTTAGTTCTGCCAAGTTTTCGCGCTTGAATCAGACTTGGTGAAAAAGAAAAATTACTGTCTTAAGTTCTAGACCATCGTATGTGCCACTGTGGATGATTATATCATCATGATAAAGTTGACTCCTGTTCACAGGTTTTTAACCTTCAATTAACGACCCACAAAGTCGTTTCCCGGAAAACCAAAAATGTTTCGTTGGCGGGCAAAACGGGAAACAATTCCCATGGAAACTAATTGTTTCTGGAAACATGCAAAGTAATTAGTTTGTTTCTGCGTTTGGGGGTTCACAAAAGCAGCTACTTAACAGCTCGTTAATACGATATCTGAGTATGTTGCTTATGCTAGCAGTTATGGGACACTGAGAACCAACCTTAAGTGACGTAGAACCATTCGTGTTTTGTTGCATCGACTATGCCTCTGAAAGTTGTAACGTTTCCACACAGATGCCGTCTTCTGAGTCTCACGAAGAGCTAGAAACCCTTCTTAATATGGAAATGAAACTTAGATTGTTAGACTTGGAGAACATAACCATCCCTGAGACCCCGCCACAAGTACCAGCTGAACCTCCTAACTTTAACTTTGTCTATGACTTTAGTTAGCTTAGTAGTCACAGAAGAGGTGTTCTTTTCTGGTTCAGGTCCGAAATAATACGTTTCGTAGGACTCTAGATGACCTGCGAAAAATAAATTGTCTCGAGGGCATTTCTTAAGTCTTCCACGGTGCGTTAACTGAATGTTTCTCAGAGTCAATCGCAATAATGAGTGGAGTTTTGAAAACTCCAAGCAAGACCAACTACCCGTTGATAAGCGCGGGAAATGTCAGCCAATTACAGGCAACGTCTTTGTTCTGATTGGTTACCAGATGCACGGACGAATCAGCGCACGCGTGTGTCCACGTTTTGCACGAGTTTTGAACTAAATGTATTAATTTCTGCGCTGTCAAACAACTCAAACCCGAAAGGATCGTTTATATCAACTTTTGATCGATTTGCCTTCGCCATGTTCCACATATACACTTTCGAAAATTTCCTAGGTTGAACCTGAGAAAAACACCCTTTAATTAAATAGTAATATTTACAAATTTGTAGTGAGAAAATGAATAATTAGTTTAAAATGTGTTTTAATATTTAGGTATTTTGATACATTGTTTTCATAATAAGAAAACTGTTTATTTTAGTATGTATTCCGGCTTGTTTACCTATTTGGTGAAAATATGTCGAGAGTGAGTTAAAAGGAGAATCTGGCTTGATCAGGTAGTTAGATTTAAGATGTGCAATGATTTTTGTTAATTAAATCCCCTAAAATGCAATCCGTTTCTTTCTGATGAGAGACAAGCCATATAGGGATCTCTGTTGTTCTATCCTCTGCGTTATGAAATTCGCCGTTATATCAAGTCGTGTTTCTATGAATCTCCCTAAAGAGCCTCCATGCTTTTAACTTATGCTGGTTCATCTTAAGCCGGAGAAATTTGAAAACACAGATTTATTTCTACGGTTAGGTCCATCTACCGTCCACACTAATCTGTCACGAAAACGCTCTTCAAACCGGCAGAATTTGAAAACGTCGTCGTTTCGTTTTAGTGTGGACGAAAGACATTTTGAAAACGGAGATTTTCAAAAACGAGGACGTGTTGATAATCGTGTGATTAACCCAAAACCCCCAAAGGGCGGTGCCCTTGAGGTTTTCAACCGCCGGTGATTGACGGAAAACATTTGATGCGTTTTCAGAAAGAAAACAAACTTCATCTTCAAATTTCTCCGGCCTAGTCTGCACGGGGCCTTGTAGTCAGTCTCTACTCATTCTAATATTAAAATTATAAGGATAAATGTGATAAGGGTGAAGGCGTGTGTGTGTGGGGGGCGGTGGGTGGGGGATGGGGTATTGAGAAATGAAAAAAACTTGTGTTTACATAGCGTATTGGAAACATTCAGTGCCCTTAAGAGGTGTGAAGTAGTGAAATCGTGCAAGCTTTGTGCGACTTTACCAAAGGCTATTTCGTGAAATTAATTTTAAGGAGGTCTTTTGTGGTCGTGAAAGCGCTGTCATGTTTTGGCCAAGGATATTTCTGTTTAGGACAGTAAGTTTGGAAAAATGAAGGTCGTGTTCAAAGTGAAGTTTTAGGCAAGTAATGTGGTACATGTCGCTATGTGAACACAAGTGATTAATTTTCTGTTTCTTGTGTTAAATTGAAGCTGGTCTGGGAATCCAGTGAAGTTTGCAATACCGTTATATAAACACGCGAAGTGTTCTATTTTTCAAAAAACGCTTCAACCGTGTTTACAGAGAGAGCTAAATTTTATACAAAAACTCACAGCTTAGTTTTCCGTGTCATTTTAATCCGATTATGAGTAACAACACAAATAGAAAGCCTGCGATTACGTCTTAGCCAGCGGTGTCTCCTGCCAGAGTTTTCGTGTACATCGGCCGGGTTGTTCGAATGCTGATTAACTCTAACCCAAGACGGAATTAAAATTAACCGAAGTATTAATGTTTCTTGAACAAAAAATGTTTTCTACTTTTTAACTTTTGTGCGTTTGAGATTGCGCAGGCTGAACACTGAAGAACAATATAAACAGAAAACCTCACCGAGGAGTTACAGAACTAAAATCAGAATACTCCATAATATTGATAAATTCCCGGCTCAAAGGTTTGATCTCGGACCATTGCATTTGGATCGGCATAGGAATCCTGAGAAATGCGCTACGTAAATTCATAGCTAGTAAAAAAAAATCATTATTATACTTAACAACATTATCTGAGCCTGTCACGCTACTGGGGGAACGAGTTTTACGTTAGCAAAATCAGCGAGTACAAAATTGCTGGATGATTTTGTCGGCTAGTCGGAATATTTCATGAGCGCACCAATCTTGGAAGAACTGAAGAATATAGAGCGAGTTCTGTTTCGGACTTAATAACGTAAAACTCTTCCCCCCGGATCTTTCTTGTAAATGATAATTTTGCTGTCAAACTACAGAGTGATTTTTATTTTATCGCTGGAAGTAACCATATTTTTTTATACATATCTCAACCTCGGTTAGTAATTCAAATATTTTCAATAAAGATATATCAGTTTTATCAGTAACATGTGGATCTTATTTTCTTTAGTAGTAAGTACAACCAAATGGGATGTACACCGTATAAAGAATGAAAATAATTGAGCGCTTTTCCAAAATATCTTTTTATAATCTAATCAAATAAAAGTAACGAACACTTAGGCGTGTCTGTCCTGAGCATTCCTGTTAAGCTGGTAGCCTGTTTCTTGGCACTGACGTGAGGTGGTGAAACAGAGAATTAACTCTGAAGTGTAAATTAAAGTGCTACTTAAACCCATGAATAACCCACTGGGCGTTAGCCCTAATAAAGGGAAACAGGGAACCACACGAGGCAAAGAAAAAATCTTTTGACCTCGGTGGGAATCGAACCCACGACCTCCGGATTAGATCTACCGTTACTCTGCCGACTGAGCTACGAGCTACTGACGTCAGGTGTTTACCGCTCCCTCTTCCCCATATTGTGGGGATTCCAAGTCAGTGCTGGCCTCGTGATGTTTCAGAAAGTGTGACAGACACATCTTTAACGTGTTTTCGTGATTTCATCATTTACCTCTGCCGGCATTTAATTAGGGAGTTTTAGCAATAGGGAGTTTTAGCAAACCACGACGGCTACGGCAACGAGAGCTTCACCAAACAAAAGGTTTAATGAGCAAAACAATAGCTGTGCACGTGCGTTTTGAATCTTGGTACATTTCTTTGCCGTCCTCTACAAATTAACGACGTGAAATGACCAAGTGCTACGTAGTTTATGAGCGCGAACCGCAATGGCTAATTTTTCGTATCTTCTTTTCGAATTAAATGCTGTCGGTGCATGTTTAGCCTGAGCTAGTTTTTAGACCGACAGACCTACTGAACAGATGGCTAAACTACAAAATACAGGGCCACTTATTTACATCTCATTGAATCACAAAGGTCCCTATTGTGTTATGCTTCGTTCTTCAAAAGATTTTGACACATGTAAAACAGATAATAACAAATAAAGTTCTCTCACTTTTGAATCGTCTAAACAAGTCAAAGGCAGCTGGCCTTGACAAGATATCTGCTAGGCTCATTCGGAAATGTGCAGATCTCATTTGTATTCCTATCCGTGATATTTTTAACCAGTCGATAAGTCAAGGCATCTTTCCGGATGACTGGAAATGCGCAAAGGTCACCCCACTTTTTAAACAAGGCGATCGGGACGACTTAAACAATTATCGTCCAATTTCGGTGATTTCAGTTATATCCAAGGTCTTTGAAAGAATTGTCTATGATCAATTATATGCCTATCTAGAAGAGCACAATATAATCTGTAAATATCAATCAGGCTTTCGCGCTATTCACTCAACTGTCACGGCTCTCCTTGAGGCCACGGACACTTGGGCGTACAATATTGACCGCGGTAAAATCAACGCCGTTGTTTTCTTAGATCTAAAAAAGGCCTTCGACACAGTTGACCATGAGATTCTTTTATCAAAATTAAGCAATTACGGCATATACGGTAACGCGCACCAATGGTTTAAGTCGTATTTAGAGAATCGTACTCAAATGTGCTCCATCAATGGATCGCTCTCTCAAAGCTGTTTATTAAGTTGCGGTGTACCCCAGGGGACGATTTTAGGTCCATTATTATTTCTGTTATACATCAACGATCTTCCAAACTGTCTTTCAAATTGTGAGCCGAGGATGTACGCTGACGACACCCACCTTACGTACGCAAGTGATAATGTAGACAATATTCAGTTGCATCTAAATCAAGATTTAGAAAATGTTCACAATTGGCTGAGAGCAAACAAACTTACTCTAAATATGACTAAAACCGAATTTATGCTTATCGGATCTAGGCAGAGGCTAAGTACTCTCACAGAGTCCCCGACATTTGCAATTAATGATTTTGAAGTTAGCCAGGTCACTACTGCAAAATCACTTGGAGTGACCATCGATGACAGACTTGATTGGAATGGCCATATCGAGAAAGTAACAAAGAAAGTCGCTTCTGGTATTGGGGCCATAAAACGAATAAGGCACCTTGTCCCTCAGGCGACCTTACAACTAACATATCAAGCTTTAATACAGCCACACTTTGATTATTGCAACATTGTTTGGGGAAACTGTGGGATAACCTTACGGAATAAGGTTCAAAAGCTACAAAACAGAGCAGCCCGTGTTTTGACCTACTCAAGCTATGACGTAGATGCTGGTCACCTTTTCAAACTTCTAGGGTGGAAAAATCTAGCTTGCCAGCAACAATTTCAAAGAGCTACGATGGTTTACAGGTCTCTGCACGGGTTGGCTCCAAACTATCTTAGTTCTAGATTTGAAAGGCGAGAAGTCGCATATAACCTAAGGGACTCTGAAAATAAACTTAATGTTCCATTACCGCGCACAAACTATTACAAAAACAGCTTCAGCTATAGTGGCGCCATTCTCTGGAACAGTCTTCCTTGTAACTTAAGGGAAGCAGAGTCCCTTGGGCAATTTAAACGATTACTCAAAGAACTGTAAGGCACGGCATTCGTGGAAAGCAGCTTTTTTATTTAAATATTTTTTATTATATTTAAATATTTTTATTATATTAGTATTAGGTATTTTTAAAGCTGACGAATTTTGTACCGTGGATAAATAAAGATTTACTACTACTACTACTACTACTACTTTACGTGTGAAATGTAGTCCCCGTAGACCGAGTCAAAGTTGACCCTGCATGATTACTCATAACCCTTACTGAATAATCAAAGGTATAGATATCCCTCTTTCTTTTCATTTCCCTTGGTTATTCGATCACAGTGGGTTTTGCCGAGTTAAATTTCACTTCTTTGATACAAATGTCTGCTTTAAATCCTTAATCTAGGCATTGCGCGACACTGGCCACGCCGAGAGTTATCCCGGTTAGTCGAGCCAATGCATTTAATTTATTTAAAGAAAAGTTGTCCCGCTTGCCAGGATTACCCTACCTGCCGAGGCGAGACCGGCTCACTCACCCGAGTTGTCTCGCCTCCCGAGACGGGTTCGCGATCCTAATGTAAACGGTTGGTTGAATTTTGCAAAGAAATTTAAGCTACCACCGTTTTCGTTGGTACGCGACTTTCGAAAGCAAAACACCAGCGGAAAGAAGGTCTGGAGGTCACACTAATGGCTGTGATTGGTGGATTTCGATCCGATCCGTCGATAACACACAAGACTGACGGAAAGTTTGGAAACGTTTCCGCGGGTGTTTTGTTTTCCAAAGTCGCATATCAACGAAAACGTTGGTAAAAGTTACCTCGACCAAGGTAACTCGGGGGAAGGGTTGCCCCGGGTACCCGAGACCATATAAATGGGGCGTTAGTGTAAACCTTGAGGAACTTGCACTTTGGAGCGAAAAACACAAGTTCAGTAAACACAGTAAAACCGACTGTTTTTTCAGCCTACAATACGACTGATGTAATTAAGACACAATGTTCCTTCATATTTCGAAAATTTAAGGTGGCTCTGAACGCCACCTACAGAATTTTTTTAAGCTTTGCCAAACGTTGCGCCTAATCATGCTTATCAAATGGTGATAATACAAAAAAGTTTCACCGTGCCGTTTATGAAATATGAGCGCTTAAAGCTGAAATTAAGGGTGTTTTTAGCAGGTTATAGTGTTGCTATGGTAACCTATTGTGTCACGAAGATATTACCAACGTGTTTACCAATGATTGGGTAGTCTTTTGATACCATGATTGTAGCATCAATTGATAAAGAGTGGTGGTTATAATGACACCTCAAAATCTAAGTCTTTGAATGTGCTAGAAACTGTTTTGAGCCACCTTAATGTGTCTGTGTGTGTTTACTTAATTTTAGTTGATCTTTCATTTAAATATCTTAGGTTTTTCAAACAAACGGAAAACAACCTTTCTCTTTCCCAGTCCTCTCAAGTTGTTGCAAAGCAGTTAACGGAAACGGTATCGCCACAAAACAAGACTTCGTGAGCAGACCAATGGCTGGGTACGTGCGTTATAAATCTCGAAAAATGCCTTGGCCGCCCTCTCAGTGCAAAACAACTAAGTGTATTTCGGAAAACGTGAACGACGGCAGCTGATTTTTCATGTTTTCGTTTGTAATTGAACTTAGCTTCAGCATGATTTGAGACCAATACACACACTGAACAGATCGAGACAAAAGCCCTTATGTGTGATGACATCAGCCTAGCAAAAATCACTACCAAGCCTCGCTTTGATAATGCAAAATGTAAATTTCATCATGAGCCAATTCCCAAAGCAGTCAAGATGAAAAGAATACCCACTTGAAAACAACACGAGGGCAACAAAAGTTCGAGAAAATGTCGCACAAACGAGGCTTGGTGGTGAATTTTGAGCATGTGACGTAAATGCGCATAAGACCTATTGCGAAGTTCGAATATAAAATTTATGTTGATATTTTTTTTAGGCGTTGTCCTCGGATTGTTTAAGCGCTCTATATAATCAAGACCGTGTAAGCACATTTACCATACCCAAACTCGCAATAACCCGATCAGAAACCATGTCTACTGAGGTGATATCCTGTGATACCAAGTCACTGACCAGATATGGCTACGATATCATGCTCACTTGGCCATATTTGGGTACAGTAAATACCTAATTGTATCTATTTGATACGCTACAACGGCTACAACGGCATATCGGGTGACTTTAGTCAAGCCATGGTTTGTAAAATACCCATGACGAGACTAAACTCGCTTGACATGCCATCGAACCGTACGAAACAGGTACGATTGGGTATAAGAATCAAGAGTTCACAAAACGACTGTTAAAAGATCTATTTATGATGAATTTATTGTTTTCAATCATACTCATTTTCCTATTGACCTATATAATTCTGTTTAAATAATTTATTGTCTGCCTTGCGTAACCACATTTTCTAAACCCACGTATTTTCCTTGCTGTAATCAACGTATACAACTAGAAATCTCTACTGATTCTCGTAAAGAATTAACGAAGAAACAAAATCCTTGAGGAAACATCAGAAAACGCACATAAACGTCACTTATACAACGTTAATGGTCGGTCTTCTTGTCTGTTTGCGTGGGAAGGCTGAATAAAGACGATACTGAGTGTTTTATAGACACTGATGTGACTCGGTGACAGTCAATTGTCACGTGGTGGCAAACAGGTAAAGAAGTCCCTTAGCAAAGGAGACTACTTCACTACCGCCGAGTTTTGACTCGCCATACACACGGTCAACAAATGTTATTGGCACCTGAAACAAACCAGAGAGTAAGATCAGTCATTACTTCACAAATCAAGGACTTGCTTCTCACATAGAGATACTGGGATCCTGTAACAAGAGCAACAACTGACTTATAGCCAACTTGAAGCAAGCACTGTAATTCTGACGGTGCAGTTTTGTAGGTAGAGTTACTCTGGAAAATTTCTCTTATAGTTTGTATCCTTGAACTTGAAGCTTACAAATCCCTTACAGTGTCACACAGGGAGAAATTTTATTCGTACCATTTTCGTGTAAAGGAAAATACTTTATTATTTCTTGACAAATCAAAAACCAAGTTAATCTGTGAGATGGGCATGAGATTTTTACAACATTCCTCCCAGACAAAAACGCCTAACAGCTGGATTGCTGTTAAGCGCATACATATACCTTAACCTTTTGTATTTCCACACAATTTTAGCATCTCTTTAGAGAAAAGAAGTGAATTTCTTTGACTAAAAAAACAAAAACTTCGCAATTACAAGTACCGGTAGGTCGCCAGAGCTTCAAGTAATATATCAAACATTCGAGACAGTGTTTCATCGGGATATCCAAACACCGAGAAGTGAGTTGAAACTTTGACGCGTAGCGGAGTATTTTTGACGAAATTCGAATAGCCGATGAAACACTGTCTCCAGTGTTGGATATATCTTCTCAATCGAAACAAAAACTAAGGAGTAAACGGAGAAGTAAAATCGTCAAAATCTATGCTAATTAAGACCGGTTAATCCAAACCTTCTTCACAGTTGTGATTTTCTTTGTTTTAACTTGATGAATTATCAATGAGCTTGAGAAGGGAAATTGAAAAAGGTTTAAAGTATTGGCGTTTACTGCATTTTGATTTATATGGTTTATATTTTAATCAAATATATTTATATTATTATAGAGAACTCTAGTGAAAATGGACAATGCAAGTTACTGTATACATCAGAATGTATAAGTGAAATGGGAAACAACACAAAGCAATGAAAAGCAGCGGGAGAGGTCCCGGTACTGCGAGTGATTTTGCAGGTTTCTAAGACAACAAAGTCAGGCTGCTGCTACAGAGATCATACGGTTTACTTTTTTGAGAAAAAAATTTAATGTTTTGGACTATGCACAGCATACTTATTGTTTTAAGTTGTCACGTAATGACTTGTACACAGTTCAAGTTACCAAGGGAAAAATTTTATACAGAAAATGGCCTGAAAGGTAACAAAAATGCTTCGAGAAAGCAGGAAGTTCAAATTTTTGACGGCTCAATTTACTGAGGGTTTGAGTTAGCGTGAAGGTCGAGCTAGCAAGGGTTCAAGTCATCGGAAGTCAACTGTATCAACAAATACACAGCCCATCGTGATTGAAGGAATGTCTACATTCTTAACTAACCTCTCCAATAGTGTAACCAAATTGTCTTGCACGCACAATCATTTCCATCTGAAAGATAAATCCTTTGGACACACAAGTATCCACAAGATGCTCAAGAACTTCCTTCTTGTACAATCTGATTGGAGAAAGGACACTTGGTTATTACCCACATTGTTTGTCCTTGGGCTTTTTTTCCTCTTAATCTCAAATTAACTAGAACGAAGAAATCTGGTGGGAGGAGGGGTGAGAGCAAGAATAAGTTTTCAAACCATTTCTTGTTCAGAAATTGTCAGTGATTGCCATGATTGAAAAGTGGTAACATGGATTGATTAAATTTATAGAACATAGAGCTAGCATTACAAGAAAAAACCAAGCAAGTAAACAAAACCGTATGACATGGGTCATTGTGCTAATGCCTGTTATGTTACCTAAAACTCCCAGTAAGATCAGATGCTCCTGGTCTGAGAAGAATCTGTGTCAGATAGTTAGCCCCACGGCTGGTAAAAACAAAAGATAAACATACTATTTAATACAGAATGATCGTGTTTGTAAGAACTTCAAAATTTGCTTGAACCTGTGCTGTAAGTTGAGCCCAACACAGGCTAAACCCTCTATAATAGCTTTTGACAACAAAAAATGTAATGCGACCCAGCATAACATAACAATTATTATTATAATGCTTTGCAGGAGAACCAAAATAAAACCCTGGCCAGCTAACCATTTTTCAATCCAAAATTTGGTTAAACCTTTGATTCTCTGTTCTCACTCAAAACACAAAAAACTTCAATGCAACAAATACTATGATCAAAAAAATCATTTCCTTTTTTTTCTTCATACTTTGAAAGCTTGTCTGCTTAGCACCTAACTGGCAAAATTTTAAACTTTGAGTTTTATTTGAAGGCTGTTTATTTTGAGTGTAAGTTTTGGAACTCACAGTCCACCATTACTCACATTCAAAACTGACTGTTAGGACATCAGAGGGTTGGATCTTTAGAAAATGACGTCATTTATTCACTAGCTTAAGATTTCAGCGTGTAAACGCAATTTATTATAACTATATGCAAAACATGGGTTTAAAAGTCTGAAAGCCCGAAACTCCCGTGCTGCATATTAATTCAGCTGCATACACACGCATTGCATTCTTAAACAAGCAAGTCTCCTCGACCCAGCTCTCTCAAGATTTTAAAATTAGTAATGGCGGACCAATAAATAAGAAAATTCCAGTTAAAATAAACAGGTGGCTTTTTAAAATCAGAACTAAAACTTGGGTCAGTTCGTGTTTAGTCAACATGTTTTTTGGTCGTAGTACCACTTTAACAAATAAATCCACACACATTTTAATGTGTTTTCTGGCACATTGTAGCTGGTTCTTAAAGCCCTATGACCTGAGGTAAGAGGGTAAAGAATTCCACTTACTAATAGCAAATGATAAATAAAACCAATTTTCGCCAAACATTATCATGCAATTCACCTTATCAATTTCCTTCGCAGATCCCAGCCGAACACTCCACCATCTCCAATATATCTTGTTCCAGACACAACGTCATAGTTACCTTCTTTCTGTTTTCTTTTACAAGAAAAAAATGGCACAATAAAATTAAAACCACTGAAAATGAAAAGGAGACGCAACATTAATCAATGATTTGCACAAAAAATGTATACTGGCATACCAACCTGATAAATTCTGGAATAAACTTGGGCTGTTGAAATAAAGACAGATTGAGATTATTCCTCAGAATTGTATTGCACATCTCTACTGTGCATATGTACACAACACAATCATACAAAATGGTGGCTTTTGCTAAACGGCTTGGCTTGCAAGAGACAAATCATCATTTTGCCTTAGAGTGTTTAAATGTTGAAATTTGTATAGGAAATCAATTTGTTTTGAGAGACAATTATTTAGAGATTAAATGTATACATGGACAGATCAGACAGTAGCGTACAAGCCCATTCCTTATTATTCCTTATTATTAAGGAATGCCCAGTTGTCAGTAGGTTTTCCTTGCTAATTTCTCTGCCTCTTCAGTTTCCAGTCCCTTACAGTTTGTAATAATTGTTCTTTTTAGTGAAGCTCCTATGGGACAATAATGCTGCCAAGCAGAGCACCATACTCATATAGGAGAGAAGAGAAAATCCATGAAATGATTTTCTCATGGGTTTCATTGCTAATGGTTTGACTGGTGGGTATGTACGCACAATGACAATGGAATCGCACAACATTGCAGCCATACTCTAACTAATGGGTAAACTGAGACATTCAGCCTTGGTTTACAGCACACATCTTTGATATTGGAAATCCACATTATTGTCGATTGTTGTCGACTGAGCAGTATCATAAGACTATATCATGGTCTCAAGTTTAGAGCTCATTGAGATCAATCTTTTTTATGTGGACTGCTGACAAAGTGTAATTTTTAAACTGGATCACAAATTTAAGCCAGGTTAACTAGTTGTAATCAGAGCTGGGTTGTTTGAAAGGCAGTTAACTTAAACCAGGATTTAACACTCACAGAAGATTTAATTTTTCTTGAGATAATAAAAATGTTTCTGCTGCCCGACAATATGAACAGAAAACCTCACCGCAAAGTTACAAAACTTGAATCAAAAATTCTCCCTTATTCTGGGTTAGCTTAGTTAGGCTTTGAACAACCTGGCCCAGGGGTCTCGCTTTTAGGCTTGGCTAAATCTATATATCAACACTGTGATACTGTCTACTTGATGATCATTGGGCTTGACAAACTTACATGATGAGACAAATCAGCATCCATGATTATTACGTAGTTACCAGTTGCATGTTTCATTCCATGAATGTATGCAGTACCTAAATGTAAACAATAACATTATTAATTTTATTGCCTCCTCCAGAAATATTTCAATCCTACTAATAAAAACATAGAATACATGTAAGTGTTAGAGGTGAGCTTGAAGTTTATTACATCAAGACAGGATAATAAATGATAAATCCAAGATTCTGAGATGGCAACACAAAAGAAATTTGATCAAAATTCTGTCACAAATATTTTCAATTTACCATTGCATGGCCCTATCAATACACACCGGAGTTTTGTAAAGTAGGGGACATTCGTGAATTCAAAGCACCAGACATGGCATGTTTTTTGTGCCGCAAGTGGCGCCTTTCAAGCGCTTAAAGCATGAGCTACCTAGGGTCTGGGGACATGCTCCCCCAGGAAATTTTTAAAGTGTCTATGAAATGAAATTTTTGCCTACCTTTTTATTCTAAAAATATTGAAGTCTATCAACTTTGATTCGCAATTTTCGAGTTTGGGTTTGGGGCAAGCACCGACAAATTTTTTCTCCAGCTTCAAAGTTGGCCAATTCAAGTCAAAATGTGCAACATTCGACGTGTGGTCAAAATTGCAAATTAGTACAGTTGACGTCATAAGGTGTGTAAAACTTTCTAGCCATCATGATGGCATCTGAGCGGAACAAGTGAAGGAGTGGGAAGTTTTTCATTACTGGAGGGCCTGTTCTAGCAAGCTGCAAAACATCAATTACACAGAAGGCACTGTCTTGCTCATATTTCCAAAAGACAAAGTCAAAAGAGCACATTGAAAGCAATTTGTTTGGATACACCAGCCCAACTGCAAATAATGCATCTGTGTTATGTTCCTCCATTTCGAGCAAAGCTAAGTTGCTATCGATGGCTTTTAAACAGTAGAGATCCTCTGCAATAGAGATGTCTGAATTAAGATTTAGTTGTGGTAATCGAGTCTTCACACAAACAGGAAAAAACTGAAAAGGAGCAAAGATTTCAATGGAAATAATATTGGCCTCACATCATTGTGATTTGCGTGATTTTTCAGGCACACATGATTTCGACTGATGATTTCTTGCAGACTTGTAATATAACATTCATGTTATCAGGACATGCGAGAATGCGAGAATGCGATAGGAAATATAGGGAAATTTGTTGCAACATAGCTTTTATGATAACTCAGACCTGAAAAATATAACAAATCCGTGTTTGTCGGGTTGCTGCCAATGGTGCTGCTAGAGTTGTTTACAGTTCGTCGAGGTTATGTTGATATAGGTAGAACCTGCAGGGGGGAGAGAAAAAGAAAGCCAAAAAAACAGCCCAGGTTGGTAGGATCACAAAAATAGCACACTGCATTCGAATCAAGTTTGGGCTGCCAAATTTATCACTGAAGATGATTTAAAAGCCATTAGAGCCAAACAGTTAGTGCAATGTGTGTTCGTGACAGTTAGCAATAAAAATCAGGAGTCAAGCTGCAGAACCAGATACATTGGCATACAGGACATTGTATCGACAACAAACAGTAAACAAGACGACTTGAAGCAATCCGCGGTAAACACGGAATTATTTTACTTTTCAGTTTGAGTTTTCAAGACACCCAACGAGCGGGTGAGTATTTATAATGAATGAACGTGTGAACGAGAGTATCTCCCGGAGTATCTTCAATGCAATGAGAACTGGCAATGGATTTAATAAAATAATGAGAACTAGCAATGGATTTAATAATTAAAAAGTAATTATAATTATATAGCAAAAGCAAAAAAGGCAAATACTGTTTGCAGCAACTAGAACATGCATTTGGTTGAAACTTGGAGGGTTGTCCAATATACACGAACTGATACCACCCGTATAATGGCATCTTCCTTTTTGCACGACCCGTTCGACTCGTACGAGTCGTGCGGGTCGTGAAACAATAGTTTACGAGTCGTACAGTTGGTGAACTGCATACCATTAGAGAGACTTAGAGTGTATATACAAGACCACGACCCGTACGACTCGTACGAGTCGTACGGGTCGTGAAACAATAGTTTACGAGTCGTACAGTTGGTGAACTGCATACCATTAGAGAGACTTAGAGTGTATATACAAGTCCACGACCCGTACGACTCGTACGAGTCGTACGGGTCGTGAAACAATAGTTTACGAGTCGTACAGTTGGTAAACTGCATACTATTAGAGAGACTTAGAGTGTATATACAAGTCCACGACCCGTACGACTCGTACGAGTCGTACGCGTCGTGAAACAATAGTTTACGACTCGTACAGTTGGTAAACTGCATACCATTAGAGAGACTTAGAGGGTATATACAAGTCCACGACCTGTACGACTCGTACGAGTCGTACGGGTCGTGAAACAATAGTTTACGAGTCGTACAGTTAGTGGACTGCATATCATTAGAGAGACTTAGAACGTATATACAAGACCACGACCCGTACGACTCGTACGAGTCGTACGGGTCGTGAAACAATAGTTTATGAGTCGTACAGTTGGTGAACTGCATACCATTAGAGAGACTTAGAGTGTATATACAAGACCACGACTCGTACGAGTCGTACGGGTCGTGAAACAATAGTTTACGAGTCGTACAGTTGGTGAACTGCATACCATTAGAGAGACTTAGAGTGTATATACAAGTCCACGACCCGTACGACTCGTACGAGTCGTACGGGTCGTGAAACAATAGTTTACGAGTCGTACAGTTGGTAAACTGCATACTATTGGAGAGACTTAGAGTGTATATACAAGTCCACGACCTGTACGACTCGTACGAGTCGTACGCGTCGTGAAACAATAGTTTACGACTCGTACAGTTGGTAAACTGCATACCATTAGAGAGACTTAGAGGGTATATACAAGTCCACGACTCGTACGAGTCGTACGGGTCGTGAAACAATAGTTTACGGGTCGTACAGTTGGTGAACTGCATACCATTAGAGGGACTTAGAGTGTATATACAAGTCCACGACCCGTACGACTCGTACAAGTCGTACGGGTCATGAAACAATGGTTTACGAGTCGTACAGCTGGTGAACAGTATGTCATCGTGAAACAATGGTTTACGAACGGCGTCCGATGCAGTGAAGGTCAACGGCGGCGCCAACAATAAGCGAACTGGAGCATTGTCTTATCAAGGACATGTCAAAGGCTGTATCTACTGTTGATAGCAGATACTTGTTTTGTAAACACTGCTTGTCAAAATGCTTGATTCCATCGCATGTCTAGAATTCATCGGTGTTCATAAATCTTTTCGTCCCTTGGTCACTTCGCCCCCACCAAAAGTGAGTTCGGTCCATAATCGAAGTCACTTCGCTCCATACAAAAGTTACTTCGCTCCATGTAAGAAATAAGTGAAATTATGTCTTGAACGTTTTGTTTTGATGTTGGAGTAGAACTGATTTTGAACTTATGTCATTCAGTCAGATATTAACTAACACAGCTTACAGTCGCGTTCCGCTTGGTAACACTAAACATCATTTCGTTCGATTACTTTTCTCAACACAAATTCTTATACTTTCCTCCACACGAATTCTTATAGTGATAGATAGTCTTTTAAGATACCATAAGCAGTTGAGATTAAAGTCGTATTCCGAATTTTCAAGTAAACAAATCTTGAAAGCTCGGTGCGTTGTGCCGGAAAAAAAATTATCACCTTGTGTTAACATAAGTTCACACATTACGCGTGGGTACATGTGGCAAGAAAACAACAATACAGTCTTCAAAAGAAGTTTTTTGTAACTACACGCGCAATATATCAAATACATTTTAAAAATGGTTTCGAGGGCAGTTTATTGAACAATGCGCGTTAAAGCCGTCTACAGATGAGAGTGGTTCAAGTGAATGCTAGACAACGCGCGTGATCGAACAAAGATATTTAGACTCAATCACACATATACTACACCAAGAATATAGCTTAACAGGTTTTACAGGTGGTTGAAACTTTACAGCGTAAAAGCCGTGGATGGTTTTTAAACTTTTTCACATACGATCGGCCATCAATCAAACAACGGACTTTGTTTGACTTTGTTGCCGCGCAAGTGCTACAAGTGAATGCTAAACAGCGCGCGTAATCAAACAAACTACGCCTAGATCTCAATACGTGCATGTATAGCCTGCGAAAACAGCCGTGCTTTTTCGCTCCCATCAGTTGGGCAAATAAAATCTGGTACGCATATATACACTTAAATTATATCATGGAGCGAAGTAACTTCTGTATGGAGCAGAGTAACTTCTGCATGGAGCGACTTCGATAATGGAGCGAACTGACTTTTGTTGGGGGCGAAATCATAGCCATGGAGCGAACTGACGGGATACCCGCACTTGGGTCCCCACGCTGTGAGAACGGCGAATATTCATTGTGTTTTATCCTTGAGGCATTAACAATTTTAGAACGAGGAATACATTCTAATTAGCGCTTTTGGACTTAGGACTCCGAAGAGTATATACTGTATATAGCGCTCTTGGGCTCTCACGCTTTGAGAACGAAGGATATTCGTTGTGTTTTGTGCTTTGGGGCATTCACGTTTTCAGAATGAACAACGCTTTTGCACTCTCCTGCTTTAGGACTCCGAAGAGCACCGTATATCTGTAGCACTTTTGGCCTCTTACGCTTTGAGAACGAAGAATATTCATCGTATTTTGCGCTTTGGGGCATTCACGTTTTCAGAACGAAGAACATGCAATTGTCTTTAGCATGTTTGTCCCTCGGACCATTCACGGGTCGTATAAGTCCGACAGAATTCATCAGTATGTAAATATCTATGCAGTTCAGTTCACCAATTGTACGACTCGTGAACCATTGTTTCACGATCCGTACGACCCGTACGGGTCGTACAAGTCGTACTGTCGAGGTTGAAGTGCTGTCTTACTAATGATATGCAGGTCACCATTGTTCCACGACCCGTACGACCCGTAAACCATTGTTTCACGACCTGTTCGGGTCGTACGAGTCGTGTCAAGCCATTCACGGGTCGTATCCGTTCGACAGTACTGGACAAGGATGGAAACTTGATGATTGCAACATGTGTGTGAGATTTGCAACACAACCATGAACAAAGTGGTTAAATCAGGTTAAATATTTTACCAAAGCAAACAGCGCTTTCACCGTTTTCGAATCAAGATTGTAAGGTCGCAAAAAGTATACCATCTTCATCATTTTCATCTTCCACCATCATGTCTCCTTCTTCCACGACCCAACTCCATAGTGCTGAACAATCGGATTAAGAGCCCAGACGCTCCCCTTCTACCCCTAACTGCAGCAACTGAACATCACACGAAGATGGCATATACTGGATAATTCGTCATCTGAGGACTTTTTCCACTGAATAAAACTGCCACAAGACAGCTCAGTTAGTGCTAACTTTGTAGGAAATACACTGACTCAAAGTGAAGCAATCAAAATTTACACACCTTACGAGTCACTAGTCCCAGGCCTTGGAAAATGAAAATAATTTTCATTTTTTGTCAACGTTGGAGGGATAGAAAAATTATTTTGCACGCCAGACCAGAGCTTAAATCAAATTATGAATCAGTGAAAAATAGACTTCAATTTTCTGGAATAAAAAAGGGGACAAAAATTTCATTTCATAGGTTCTTTATAAAGAACACTCAGAAACATTTTTTCCAGCGTTTCTGGAAACCAAGTATCAGTTTCCCAGGCAAGGCTGGAGTAAAATAATAAATGAAAATGGACAAATGGTAGGGGATGGGGGAGGGGGGTGGCAACAAAAGAATTGTCAGTTGTTTATCACTGCAAATTTATTTTTTATAGAATTTCGAAAAAGACGTAAGGTAACTGAGGTTACTCTTTGTCAGTTTTAACTTTTCAGTTGTGTTGAAATGAAACGGTGGAAAACCAATCAAATATTCTACTTGATAAGCAAAGAAAAAAAAGTAAGTGTAATGTGGCAGTTTTGAAGAATTTAATTGCAGTATTTAAGGAAAAATAAATTACAACTTTACAATAAAATAATTAAAACCCCTCAAATATTGAAATCAAAGTACCAGACATGGAATGGAAATTGACCGGATGAAATGTCCGGCCTCCAGCTTCAAACGAAAACCTTGTATATACAGTGTTTCCACGAGACCGGGCCATTGCGGGAATCTCGCGTTGCATTCAGAGAAGGTCTCCAGAAAAATGGAGAAAGGGCCAATTTAGCCTTTACTTTTACAAGGCTGCATGCAGGCTTAACCCAGGGTAGCATCGAAAACGAAGACCCCGAAAACGAAGACCGGAAGACCTAAGACCTACGAAAACGAAGACCCCCTACGAAAACGAAGACCTACGAAAAAGAAGACCTACGAAAACGAAGACCCCCTACGAAAACGAAGACCTAAGAAAATGAAGACCTCTTTATTTTTTGTAGGAAACAACATAATTTCAATATAACTCTTCTTGGCCTGAACTGATGAATAACAGCGTTTCATCTAGATATAGACCAAGCCTGAAAATAGACATTAAGAAGGATTCGAGATCTAGATTTATCATCATCTGGAATATCAATAAAATACTAACACAAATGCAATGATCTGCAGAATTCTTCTTTTCCTACTCAGCCTTATTCAATAATTGCTAATAATGGAATTATTTCGACATTTGTAAAATTTGAAAGGCGCGGCAGCATTTCCTGGTTTCAAGTCACGATGGACGATATCATTTTCATGAAGATACCTGACACCAAGGTACCCTGGTCGCAGAGTTTTTCTTGATTTTTCTCTGTATGAGATGAGAGAACCATAGTCGAGAGCGGCGAACGCAAGACGCAGAGAAAAAATCAAGGAAAACCTCTGGGACCAGGGTAACACCAAGGACAACATGCTCCGCCAGCTATTTTTGTGTCCAGGGTTGTGTGTAAACACGAGAATCCAACAACATACTGCTCGTCGATTGAGACAAATCATGATCAAGTTCCAGGAAATATATCCCGCAAAGAGCTTAAACGATGTTCATTTATACCAAAAAGCCCAAGATTTACTCCGGTATCATGGCTAATGGATTTGTGCAAAACCCTTTCATTCGGACTATGTGATGAGTGGATAGGTCGGATTTTGGCTTCTTTGAGAAACAAACGCTTCTCATATGTGTTTTGCCAAAGCAACTTTTTGATAATGAGGACTTCCTCAACGACTTAGGGTAGTGAAAACGGCTCTGAAGCTGCCTGTTTCGATGTCTTCCTTGTCGCAGAGCTACTCCCATTAAAATTCTGGTAATTCAGAGTCAATCAATTCTCTGGAGGGTTGCCTTCCCAAGAAAGAGGGAGCTTTTTGGCCATTTTTGGCCATATACAGGGAAGGAGGGTGTGATCACAGGTTACCTCGACATAAAAGAAAGCATTGAAATAATTTCATTATAAGTAGGCTTGGTCTATTTCCACATGAACGGCTGTTATTCATCAGCTCTGGCTGAGAAGAGTTATATTGAAATTACTTCGTTTCCTACAAAATTACTCAGTTTCCTACAGAAAATAAAAGGGTCTCCGTTTTCGTAGGAGGTCTTCATTTTCGTAGGGGGTGTTCATTTTCGTAGGTCTTCGTTTTCGTAGAGGGTCTTTGTTTTTGTAGGTCTTCGTTTTCGTGGGGGTCTTCGTTTTCGTAGGGGGTCTTCGTTTTCGTGGGTCTTCGTTTTCGTAGGTCTTAGGTCTTCGGGTCTCCATTTTCGGGGTCTTCGTTTTCAATACTACCCTTAACCCAGGCATAGTAATCTAATAACCATCCCAAGGCTCAAAATTGCGACCGATATCGTCACCAATGAAATAACAATTTACAATGCAGCTAACATTTCTTTCTTGGCGACCAAGGATTCTGGTTTAGTCGCCATAATCGCGACTTCATTGCTCTACGTTGACGATCAATAATGGTTGTTTATGCACACCTTATGTTCTTCTAGAAAACCATATAATTTGAAAGATCTTCGCTTCTAAAACACTCAACATTAGAAAAGAAGTCATTCCATCCTTTTGCTTTGCTGTATTGATTCTCTCACATCGAAAAACTTCCAAATGACGGACCATGTTTGAAACCCTTGGTCATTGACTACGTCACGTATGCCTTTGTATTGTTCTCTTGACACGGGTCCTACATATCGGACCTTCATCCTAGTATCTGGCGATCAAGCATTTGCATTTTGCAACCATTTTTAACCAATTTTTATCTATTGGGTCCTTTACTAAAAAAAGCCCCTAAAAACGGTTTTCAGGGGCCACTTTGGCCCTCAAGTAAAATTTTCTGGCTGAAACACTGTATATATGCCTGTTCATTAGCTCACAGAGACCTACATTCTGTACAGTGTGTTATGGTTAAATCAGGTTAAATATTTTACCAAAGCAAACAGCGCTTTCACTGTTTTCGAATCGAGATTGTAAGGTCGCAAAAAGTATACCATCTTCATCATTTTCATCTTCCACCATCATGTCTCCTTCTTCCACGACCCAACTCCATAGTGCTGAACAATCGAATTAAGAGCCCAGACGCTCCCCTTCTACCCCTAACTGCAGCAACTGAACATCACACGAAGATGACATATACTGGATAATTCGTCATCTGAGGACTTTTTCCACTGAATAAAACTGCCACAAGACAGCTCAGTTAGTGCTAACTTTGTAGGAAATACACTGACTCAAAGTGAAGCAATCAAAATTTACACACCTTACGAGTCACTAGTCCCAGGCCTTGGAAAATGAAAATAATTTTCATTTTTTGTCAACGTTGGAGGGATAGAAAAATTATTTTGCACGCCAGAACAGAGCTTAAATCAAATTATGAATCAGTGCAAAATAGACTTCAATTTTCTGGAATAAAAAAGGGGACAAAAATTTCATTTCATAGGTTCTTTAAAAAGAACACTCAGAAACATTTTTTCCAGCGTTTCTGGAAACCAAGTATCAGTTTCCCAGGCAAGGCTGGAGTAAAATAATAAATGAAAATGGACAAATGGTAGGGGATGGGGGAGGGGGGTGGCAACAAAAGAATTGTCAGTTGTTTATCATTGCAAATTTATTTTTTATAGAATTTCGAAAAAGACCTAAGGTAACTGAGGTTACTCTTTGTCAGCTTTAACTTTTCAGTTGCATTGAAATGAAACGGTGGAAAACTAATCAAATATTCTACTTGATAAGCAAAGAAAAAAAAGTAAGTGTAATGTGGCAGTTTTGAAGAATTTAATTGCAGTATTTAAGGAAAAATAAATTACAACAATAAAATAATTAAAACCCCTCAAATATTGAAATCAAAGTACCGGACATGGAATGGAAATTGACCGGATGAAATGTCTGGCCTCCAGCTTCAAACGAAAACCTTGTATATACAGTGTTTCCACCAGACCGGGCCATTGCGGGAATCTCGCGTTGCATTCAGAGAAGGTCTCCAGAAAAATGGAGAAAGGGCCAATTTAGCCCTTTACTTTTACAAGGCTGCATGCAGGATTAACCCAGGGTGGTAAAGAAAACGAAGACCCCGAAAACGAAGACCCAAAGACCTAAGACCTACGAAAACGGAGACCTATGAAAACGAAGACCTAAGAAAATGAAGACCTCTTTATTTTTTGTAGGAAACAAAATAATTTCAATATAACTCTTCTCGGCCAGAACTGATGAATAACAGCGTTTCATCTAGATATAGATCAAGCCTGAAAATAGACATTAAGAAGGATTCGAGGTCTAGATTTATCATGATCTGGAATATCAATAAAATACTAACACAAATGTAATGATCTGCAGAATTCTTCTTTTCCTACTCAGCCTTATTCAATAATTGCTAATAATGGAATTATTTTGACATTTGTAAAATTTGAAAGGCGCGGCAGCATTTCCTGGTTTCAAGTCACGATGGACGATATCATTTTCATGAAGATACTTGACACCAAGGTACCCTGGTCACAGAGTTTTTCTTGATTTTTCTCTGTATGAGATGAGAGAACCACAGTCGAGAGCGGCGAACATGAAACGCGGAGAAAAAATCAAGGAAAACCTCTGGGACCAGGGTAACACCAAGGACAACATGCTCCGCCAGCTATTTTTGTGTCCAGGGTTGTGTGTAAACACAAGAATCCAACAACATACTGCTCGTCGGTTGAGACAAATCATGATCAAGTTCCAGGAAATATATCCTGCAAAGAGCTTAAACGATGTTCATTTATACCAAAAAGCCCAAGATTTACTCCAGCATCATGGCTAATGGATTTGTGCAAAACCCTTTCATTCGGACTATGTGATGAGTGGATAGGTCGGATTTTGGCTTCTTTGAGAAACAAACGCTTCTCATATATGTTTTGCCAAAGCAACTTTTTGATAACGAGGACTTCCTCAATGACTTAGGGTAGTGAAAACAGCTCTGAAGCTGCCTGTTTCGATGTCTTCCTTGTCACAGAGCTACTCCCATCGAAATTCTGGTAATTCAGAGTCAATCAATTCTCTGGAGGGTTGCCTTCCCAAGAAAAGAGGGAGCTTTTTGGCCATTTTTGGCCAAATACAGGGAAGGAGGGTGTGATCGCAGGTTACCTCGACATAAAAGAAAGCATTGAAATAATTTCATTATAAGTAGGCTTGGTCTATTTCCACATGAACGGCTGTTATTCATCAGCTCTGGCCAAGAAGAGATATAATTATTGAAATTACTTCGTTTCCTACAAAATTACTCAATTTCCTACAGAAAATATAAGGGTCTCCGTTTTCGTAGGAGGTCTTCGTTTTCGTAGGGGGTCTTCATTTTCGTAGGTCTTTGTTTTCGTAGAGGGTCTTTGTTTTCGTAGGTCTTCATTTTCGTAGGGGTCTTCCTTTTCCTAGGGGGTCTTCGTTTTCGTGGGTCTTCATTTTCGTAGGTCTTAGGTCTTCGGGTCTTCATTTTCGGGGTCTTCGTTTTCAATACTACCCTTAACCCAGGCATAGTAATCTAATAACCATCCCAAGGCTCAAAATTGCGACTGATATCGTCACCAATGAAATAACAATTTACAATGCAGCTAACATTTCTTTTTTGGCGACCAAGAATTCTGGTTTAGTCACCATAATCGCGACTTCATTTCTCTACGTTGAGGATCAATGATGGTTGTTTATGCACACCTTATGTTCTTCTAGAAAACCATATAATTTGAAAGATCTTCGCTTCTAAAACACTCAACATTAGAAAAGAAGTCATTCCATCCTTTAGCTTTGCTGTATTGATTCTCTCACATCGGAAAACTTCCAAACGACTGATCATGTTTGAAACCCTTGGTCATTGACTACGTCACATATGCCTTTGTATTGTTCTCTCGACACGGGTCCTACATATCGGACCTTCATCCTAGTATCTGGCAATCAAGCACTTGTATTTTGCAACCATTTTAAACCAATTTTTATCTATTGGGCCCTTTACTAAAAAAAAGCCCCTAAAAAAGGTTTTCAGGGGCCACTTTGGCCCTCAAGTAAAATTTTCTGGCTGAAACACTGTATATATGCCTGTTCATTAGCTCACAGAGACCTAC
>JAHPZR010035279.1:0-5000 GCA_019787425.1 Platygyra sinensis
AAACTTGATGATTGCAACATGTGTGTGAGATTTGCAACACAACCATGAACAAAGTGGTTAAATCAGGTTAAATATTTTACCAAAGCAAACAGCGCTTTCACTGTTTTCGAATCGAGATTGTAAGGTCGCAAAAAGTATACCATCTTCATCATTTTCATCTTCCACCATCATGTCTCCTTCTTCCACGACCCAACTCCATAGTGCTGAACAATCGAATTAAGAGCCCAGACGCTCCCCTTCTACCCCTAACTGCAGCAACTGAACATCACACGAAGATGACATATACTGGATAATTCGTCATCTGAGGACTTTTTCCACTGAATAAAACTGCCACAAGACAGCTCAGTTAGTGCTAACTTTGTAGGAAATACACTGACTCAAAGTGAAGCAATCAAAATTTACACACCTTACGAGTCACTAGTCCCAGGCCTTGGAAAATGAAAATAATTTTCATTTTTTGTCAACGTTGGAGGGATAGAAAAATTATTTTGCACGCCAGAACAGAGCTTAAATCAAATTATGAATCAGTGCAAAATAGACTTCAATTTTCTGGAATAAAAAAGGGGACAAAAATTTCATTTCATAGGTTCTTTAAAAAGAACACTCAGAAACATTTTTTCCAGCGTTTCTGGAAACCAAGTATCAGTTTCCCAGGCAAGGCTGGAGTAAAATAATAAATGAAAATGGACAAATGGTAGGGGATGGGGGAGGGGGGTGGCAACAAAAGAATTGTCAGTTGTTTATCATTGCAAATTTATTTTTTATAGAATTTCGAAAAAGACCTAAGGTAACTGAGGTTACTCTTTGTCAGCTTTAACTTTTCAGTTGCATTGAAATGAAACGGTGGAAAACTAATCAAATATTCTACTTGATAAGCAAAGAAAAAAAAGTAAGTGTAATGTGGCAGTTTTGAAGAATTTAATTGCAGTATTTAAGGAAAAATAAATTACAACAATAAAATAATTAAAACCCCTCAAATATTGAAATCAAAGTACCGGACATGGAATGGAAATTGACCGGATGAAATGTCTGGCCTCCAGCTTCAAACGAAAACCTTGTATATACAGTGTTTCCACCAGACCGGGCCATTGCGGGAATCTCGCGTTGCATTCAGAGAAGGTCTCCAGAAAAATGGAGAAAGGGCCAATTTAGCCCTTTACTTTTACAAGGCTGCATGCAGGATTAACCCAGGGTGGTAAAGAAAACGAAGACCCCGAAAACGAAGACCCAAAGACCTAAGACCTACGAAAACGGAGACCTATGAAAACGAAGACCTAAGAAAATGAAGACCTCTTTATTTTTTGTAGGAAACAAAATAATTTCAATATAACTCTTCTCGGCCAGAACTGATGAATAACAGCGTTTCATCTAGATATAGATCAAGCCTGAAAATAGACATTAAGAAGGATTCGAGGTCTAGATTTATCATGATCTGGAATATCAATAAAATACTAACACAAATGTAATGATCTGCAGAATTCTTCTTTTCCTACTCAGCCTTATTCAATAATTGCTAATAATGGAATTATTTTGACATTTGTAAAATTTGAAAGGCGCGGCAGCATTTCCTGGTTTCAAGTCACGATGGACGATATCATTTTCATGAAGATACTTGACACCAAGGTACCCTGGTCACAGAGTTTTTCTTGATTTTTCTCTGTATGAGATGAGAGAACCACAGTCGAGAGCGGCGAACATGAAACGCGGAGAAAAAATCAAGGAAAACCTCTGGGACCAGGGTAACACCAAGGACAACATGCTCCGCCAGCTATTTTTGTGTCCAGGGTTGTGTGTAAACACAAGAATCCAACAACATACTGCTCGTCGGTTGAGACAAATCATGATCAAGTTCCAGGAAATATATCCTGCAAAGAGCTTAAACGATGTTCATTTATACCAAAAAGCCCAAGATTTACTCCAGCATCATGGCTAATGGATTTGTGCAAAACCCTTTCATTCGGACTATGTGATGAGTGGATAGGTCGGATTTTGGCTTCTTTGAGAAACAAACGCTTCTCATATATGTTTTGCCAAAGCAACTTTTTGATAACGAGGACTTCCTCAATGACTTAGGGTAGTGAAAACAGCTCTGAAGCTGCCTGTTTCGATGTCTTCCTTGTCACAGAGCTACTCCCATCGAAATTCTGGTAATTCAGAGTCAATCAATTCTCTGGAGGGTTGCCTTCCCAAGAAAAGAGGGAGCTTTTTGGCCATTTTTGGCCAAATACAGGGAAGGAGGGTGTGATCGCAGGTTACCTCGACATAAAAGAAAGCATTGAAATAATTTCATTATAAGTAGGCTTGGTCTATTTCCACATGAACGGCTGTTATTCATCAGCTCTGGCCAAGAAGAGATATAATTATTGAAATTACTTCGTTTCCTACAAAATTACTCAATTTCCTACAGAAAATATAAGGGTCTCCGTTTTCGTAGGAGGTCTTCGTTTTCGTAGGGGGTCTTCATTTTCGTAGGTCTTTGTTTTCGTAGAGGGTCTTTGTTTTCGTAGGTCTTCATTTTCGTAGGGGTCTTCCTTTTCCTAGGGGGTCTTCGTTTTCGTGGGTCTTCATTTTCGTAGGTCTTAGGTCTTCGGGTCTTCATTTTCGGGGTCTTCGTTTTCAATACTACCCTTAACCCAGGCATAGTAATCTAATAACCATCCCAAGGCTCAAAATTGCGACTGATATCGTCACCAATGAAATAACAATTTACAATGCAGCTAACATTTCTTTTTTGGCGACCAAGAATTCTGGTTTAGTCACCATAATCGCGACTTCATTTCTCTACGTTGAGGATCAATGATGGTTGTTTATGCACACCTTATGTTCTTCTAGAAAACCATATAATTTGAAAGATCTTCGCTTCTAAAACACTCAACATTAGAAAAGAAGTCATTCCATCCTTTAGCTTTGCTGTATTGATTCTCTCACATCGGAAAACTTCCAAACGACTGATCATGTTTGAAACCCTTGGTCATTGACTACGTCACATATGCCTTTGTATTGTTCTCTCGACACGGGTCCTACATATCGGACCTTCATCCTAGTATCTGGCAATCAAGCACTTGTATTTTGCAACCATTTTAAACCAATTTTTATCTATTGGGCCCTTTACTAAAAAAAAGCCCCTAAAAAAGGTTTTCAGGGGCCACTTTGGCCCTCAAGTAAAATTTTCTGGCTGAAACACTGTATATATGCCTGTTCATTAGCTCACAGAGACCTACAGTGAGGGTCCACAATAGGGTTCTCAGATCCCGCTTTCCCGCTCATTTTTTCCTGTCAATCCCGCTATCCCACTTTTTTTGCTTGGAAATCCCGATCCTGCACACTTTTCAGAGACGTTAACTAATTTGATAATCAACGAGAAAATTTAAAAAAAATAGATATCGCATAAAGGATCACAAAGGGATTCAATGGGTAGCAGATAAGTAAGCACAAAAGATTGTAATTTTCCTTTATGTAAAAAGTTTTTACTATTTTCATTTCTTTTGTCAACGTATCAGAAAAAGAAAAAGATTGTTCATTCGCATATTCAAGAGATGGCCCGTAAAACACACCTGACAGTATCTCTGAAAGCTTCCAGCGTCTTCAATTTCCTCGACATCTAGGCTCAGAACTTTTTTTTTATGAATGAGAGCATTCCTAGGCCATTCGGTGGAGCCATCCTGGCCAAGACGAGCCAAGCGCTTTGGAAAAGGTCGAAAGAATAGAAAAACTAGAAAGGATCGGGGTGTCGTTACAGACGCAAGCAAGAGGTTGGGAAATGGAAAGATGTCATTAATGTCAGTAGCCTCCTATGCAGGCATTCTTTGGGCTCATCACGCAGTCTTTGATTGCTTGTTTGGGCTCTTCTCACAATATTTGATTGCTTGAGGAGCCCAAAGGATGTCTGCGCAAGAGGGTAGGACGAGATCTTTAATTTCCTACGATTTCAAACACACTGACATCAGCCTAATATCCTAAACAAATAATAAACCTTCCTCATTTTCCGCCATTATTGAAATACTTTCGTGTGGTCTGCATGTGACCAGTATAACAAAAAAGGACCACAGCTCTCTTATGATTGACTATCATAAAAAAATGCCCGCGAAAACCCCTGTGGGAGGTGATTCTAAAAACAAAAAGACACGGTACAGGGTTTACTCAGGGTCAGTATGAAAGATGAAGGCCCCGGGTAATGGCTCCCAGTCGCCTACAATCTTATGATACTTTCGTAGTCAAGCGATAGTGGATACGTTTGACAGAACCTGACAGGAACGTAACCACCACTATTCATTACTTGAAACCTGACACAGCTATACGCAATATAGTTTCACTTCTGCCAGCTTGCGGTTTTTGCGCTGGTCAACTAATTTATCACCAAACAATTGAAATCCCGTATCCCGCTTTGTTCCCCTTACGAATCCCACATCCCCACTTCATAAAAACACGAAATCCCGCTCCCGCTTGTAATTGCAATTCCCGCTTCCCTCCCCTGTTTTTAACCCAAATCCCGAATATCACGGCAAAATAATGCCAAATCCCGCATCCCGCCAAAGCTATTGAGGACCCTCTACAGTGTGTTATCCAGTAGTGAGGTATTTTCCCCAAAAATTTCATAACATGATGGGTTTGCATCTTTCTGAAACAGAAATTCTGGCTTTTTTAAAGTACTTGTATTGATGTGCATGTACAACATACTGCATAGATCCCAATTTCTTTTGTTTTTCGTACTGAACTTGTAAGACTTTTTTTTTCCTTCTTTTGGTATGCAAGCTTTAATATTATTATATCTTGTTAATCACTAGTTTTGCTTACCTAAGCCAAGCTTGCTGGGTCTCGGTTTGAGTCTCTGTGATAATAATTGAACAAATTTTTAATTTTTTACTTAGTAAACACTTTCAGTGAACAGTATGCCAGGGGATCATGTCAGCATTATATTGTCAGGTCGATAAAAAAGGATAGTTAACAAGAGTTTAAAATTTCTTTTCCTGCAGTACTTACAATTATATCTGCGCCATAAA
>JAHPZR010035279.1:10000-23088 GCA_019787425.1 Platygyra sinensis
CAGAAGAAGAACTCAATTATACAGTTTCAATTTTTTGCTGCATTTAAAGTTCAATATTGATAACCTTAGTTCAATTATACCTCTACAGGCTCCATATTAGCTTTTGCCGAAATTTTCGAGAAAGTTACACAAGGAGATTAAATTGCCCATAAAATGCTCTCGGCATCAATCGATTTTCACAGGTCAACGATGATATTGGTTTTAATGCATCGAAAACAGTTAGTGTTTTCGAATAAAAGCATTTGCATTTTGACAAAAAAATAACAGCTTGAGTCGATGAACACAGAGGTATAGCTCGCGTACCGAGCGTGCAGTTTGTAAAGAGATTTTAAATGTTTCCTGCCCGAGGCGCAAAATAGACTCAGTTTATTTAGATGTTGACTTCAAGTTTTCTTTTTGGAAGAATCTTCCACACAGTGCAAAATGCTGTTGGCGAGGAAAAAATCTAACTAGGAGAAAGGTCTAGCCGGTACGAGGATATTTATACGATTTTCCGGGTGACTTTTGTTGAGTTCGAACAACAGATATCGCTTTTGGCGTCTTGAGTATCGCGCGAAATTAAATGCATTTACCTATCCATATAGCTGGCGGACTTTCGTCCGGCTCAATTCAGATTGAATATCTCAGTGAAACAACAGGGCTGATAAAATTAATTCAAAAAAACATCTCACCTTCTCTTTGCATCGATAGAGCTTCGTGATAGTAGCAGAATGTATTGCTTTGGTTGTCTTCGGTACTTAGCCGGCGAATAAAACTCACAGCCACTGAACAAAGCCTTGTGAATTTGAATTTATCTACCTTTCTCGCTGCAACATCTGTCATTCAATGTTGCCACTCGTGCCACTTGTAATGCAAATGAAGCTTCGACAGACTAGCTCTGATGGACCGGAATAAAGACAATTGCCGAGTTATTTATCGAGTGTTATTCACTAGGCACGTGTCATGCCGGAAATTCCCTTTTATCTGACAGGGCTGTTGGCAACAATTAATAGCGAAACTCTATCTCTTCCGTCTAAGTAGACATTTTAGTGTTTTTAAAATATTAAGAGGGCTCCAAAGTTGACAGATTTATAAAAGCCAACCGAAAATTAGAGTAAATAGTTTTTGCGGCAAGTGCAAGACTATTAGCGTTTTATCTGCGCCAAAAAAATTAATGGAAGTTGAAAATAAATATTGCAAAAGTAGCAGATGTAGTTTTGTCTTGTGATATGAGCCCTATTTAAACTTTTCGTTCTTTGCAGAATTAAGTTATAAGTGTTATTACAATTTTCTTTCCTAAGGCAATTCGATTCTGTTTAGGTGATAAATTATCATGGTCAAAATGCCTGCTGAGGGAAAGAATTACTGTATTGAACTAAACAAAAATGTTTGCAAAACAATGCAAATTACAACAGTCTATAGAAATAAGCCAGTCGGCAGGAGTTGTGATTTACCCTCTTTTTTTAATGAGAATATATTTTTTCGGGCCTTGGCTGAATATCCTTATTATTCTGCTGGTTTTAGGCTGAAAATAATCTTGTGGTATTCTTAAAATTTAGAAATGACATTTCGGATTTATTGACTTTGCCCGCGGAGTTGAAATAAGTTTGGTACCAGACTGCGGCAAGCAATTAAGCCTGATTTGACACATGCATGCATAACTTTTTGCAAAAATGTTATTAGCACGGGACATACAGCTAGTTCAGTTTTTGTTGTTGTTTTTCTATGCTAGTTTTGCCGCTTAAAGAAAGGAAAAATTTTAGGACGGTTTTGTAAAAAAACTAAACGCCTGGAAGAGACTATAAAAACATATAAACTGATTTCCATTGATTGCATGTGATTACAAATTTTCAACGTTCAAAATTATATTTTTTTCAAAATTCCACGCGGCCTTTGGTTTATTAAAATATTCTTATAATGGCGCAAATTTCAACCTCGGCATTCTTAAAAAAATTGTAAAGAAAACTTAAGAGTCGTTGTACCAGCGGGCAGGGGGAACAGAAAGCATATACTGGCCAAATGAAATATAATAATCGTGAAGCGAAATAAAAAGCCGGAAAAAGACGATTACCTCGTTTAGTGTTACTGGTTCACGCGTCACGGTGTTTTTCACCGTGATTTTTACCACTAGCTACCATTGAATTTCGAGATGAAGGGAAATTAACTCGAGGCAATGGACCAACCATCGATTCATTAGTGCAAAAAAGGGTTGTTATGTTCGTGGAATCTGCGTTTCGCCGAAAAAAGAAAACTCGCTCTAGGACTGGCTGTCAGATCAGTACATGCTGTCGAGCCCGGTGGAAGAGCGCGGAAAGTTACGAAAATATATCAACATCTTCCGAGTGTAAAGTGAAGGATTAACACTTCGGATCAACTACATGAAACCAGACCAGCGATATATTACGTTAACACCTATACGATATAATTTTACTTGAGATCAGGCTTTTTTTTTCTGCCGCCTTCCGTACGTGGGGAAATAAAAAAAACTTGATCTCAGGCCAGGATTATGGGTCAAATCCGCAGTGTACATTTCACATGATCGCAACGGACTTGCCTCGATACACGTATAAAATTCCCTTGTATGGAAGTTTTCGACAACTGATTACGTCAATTTGACCATTTTCTGCTTCTTTCATCGAATTATTTTTATCGTGAAAAGGAAAGGAACACCGTCACTTTCAAAAGATCAGAAAATTCAGATCACCCTGTTGAACGTTCACAGAACTGTTCGAGTTCCCAACCTACCGGCCGTGCAGCAGAGGATCAATCGATTTAAATTCCATCAACCATTTACAGTAAAACGACTATTATACGCTGCTCTTCAAAACAATTTACTACTTTACACTAGGTTGCTAGAATATAATCAACAAAACGAATGTAAGTATAGTTTTAACCCCTTTTTTGAACTCTGTATCTTTCAGTTATTGAGGCATATTGCGGTGTTTAGAACCCCAATGTCCACTCCTACCTCAGTCCATATCACAATCAAGCTTTGACAATTCCAATCCGTCTCATGGTCGCTATCAGTTCATTTGGACGTAACCCTATTCCTGTAGGGGGCGTTCTGGCATCATCCCTTTTGCTCAGTTCGATCGGTGTCAAATATGAGTCCACTGTTTGAAGCCCTCGAAACACTTTTTGAAAAGCGATAGACTTCTCTCCAGTAAAACACGTAAATCGTAAAACCTTATTATGTGAAGTGTCCTTGGACTCTGACCAAGATTTACAACTGGACAAATCCCTGAACAAAATATTGTTGGCCGATTTCCCACCCCCTTGAAGAAAGCTAATATCTTCTAGGTTACATCGGCTTATCTGTGATATACGTCCTTGTGTGAACGAATGTCCCGGGATATGTGAAAAAAACATGGGTATACAGGAGTGAGGTCTGATATGTACATGCAGATAACAGTCAGATACGGAAATTCTGCAGGACGGAAGAAGTCTTAAACGTACTGATTCAGTTTAATACGGAAATTCTCCGGCACGAAATACTTACCTAGCAGAAGACTAAGATTTTACGTAAACAAAATACGATTATTCAATATATATGCTAATTACGTTTTCAAATTATCAAACCTTGCTAGACTTGTTTTGTCTTTCCTGAGGTGTTGTATCATGTCATTTATATGCCAGTTTGTGATTCGTCGTCTTCTCGGACTGTATGAAATGAACTCAACTGAAAACCTTTGCGTGCTAACGAATTACATTACAAAGATTATAAAAAAAAAAGCTAAAAAAGCTTTCGGAACTTCCAAATTTGATTGGTTCCCCGCTTTCAGTAGGGTCGTCAGTGACCTTGAAAATTCCTTCTGATCAAGTTCTCGCTCTCTATGGACCTTTCATCAAGCTAAACTGAAGAAAATCAATTGTAATTATGCTAGGCACATTAAGATGAAAAGAAACTTGATTCTCATCGGAACAGGTGTGCTGGTGTATTTCCTTTGTGTTGGGTTTTTAATTAACCACCAAATTCGTATGAAATCACGACAATAAACGCATGTCAAAATGACTAATTTGATAAGCACGAGATTTAAGTCAAAAATCCCCTGTCCATTGCCATACTGATCTCATGAAGTGAAAGCTTACATAAAAATAAGAGGAATATTGGCGCCATGTACGTGTAACCTATGTAGCTACATGATCAAGCGATGATATAGTGTAGAAAATGTTTAGAAGCTGAAAACTGGCAAAAAAATGTCTTTCAGTACCTTCTAATCCAATTGCGTCTTGTCTTTGTGGGTTTTTGGTGTGTCAAAGCCGATCACACCAAAAATCTTGCCTGACATGTGCTTAGAATTGCTATCAGTTAACAACTATTATCTCTGTAGTTAATCCGGAAAATAAAGGAATGTAAAGATCCTCCCTTGATATATTGTATGTCTCGGATGTGGTCAAAGCACAATTAGAAAGGATTAAATTAATTTTGCGTCTTCAAATATGGTTTTTGCGGAGGAAACTCCCTTAATTAAGAAAAAAAATCAATGCCTGAGCCAAAACGTTTTCTTAGCTCTGTCAGTATTATACAACAGAGGGGTTAATTTCGAATGTAATGATTTTATGACTGAAATCAAAGTTTACAGAATATTCAAGTGGTGTAGAATTGTTACATAGTTAGATTTACATTTCACAAATTGGGATTTGATCTGGCGACATCCTGTCTTCGAGAGTAGGGAGCTTTATAATTAGCAAACCACGACAGTAACGGTAACGACTTCGCAATGCAAAATCATCTGCATCCGCATTGTATATCAGCTTTGGACATCACTCGGCTGTCCTCTGATCTACAAAGCTGTGACACGGAATCAGGCAAATCACGTGTACGGCCAAATCAGTTCTGCGTATTTTGAGAGTTTCTGCTTGAAATTGAAAGTTGTTTCAGTTAAAGCGCGCGCGAATAGATTGCAACAGATTTACTTTACTGAAAAGCCTGTGTCACACCAGCCCCTACCCGAAGAGAAAAAAAAATCGGGGAGGGTGGCTGTAGTACTAGCCTCTTCGAAGCGTTGAGTGCAGTTAGTTGGGCGCAGTGTGAGAAACAGCGCGCGAAAAAACAAAAATATGCTTCCTCTCGAAGCTTTTTTTACTATTTTTTGCGCATCGTTTTTAGTCGCGCTTCGCCCTAACTAACTGAACGCCTGGAAGAGCCTATTCTAGGACAGGCTATTTACTGAATAGATGTAAATAATTATGAAACATAACTCTTTCGAAACTGGACCTGATTGCTAAAGGTCGATCATTGTCATATTTACTGTGCCTGCGGATTTTGGATTGCGGGTATCATGACCTGCACATGTCGACCTGTTAACGTTTTGGAAATCAATAAAAAGAAGTTTTTGATCAGATACTGAGCTACGGAAGAATAGCAAACTCTTGGATCGAGTGCTTCAACGCATTAAAAAGCCTGACCCGCCCCTTAGCTTGACTTGTGTGATTGAGAGACAAGTTGCTTTGCTGAAATCAAAGAAACAAACTGAACAATTAAAGCAATCATTTCTTAAGAAATCTCAGGTCAGTAAGAAAAAAAACTGACCAAAGAGGATTTCGCCAGATTTTAAGCTTTGTTAACCACATTCTAAAAAACAAACTTTAAAACTTGTTGGCTTGTAATCTGGCCATGCGTTTCAGTCTTCTATTCAATTTTAAGGCACGCAACTACTTCATTTCTTTTAGCAAGTATTTATCTAGCGCTTTTCTAACTTTTTTAATTACGCCAAATTTTACCTGACTCTATTATTGATTGTTAAAAATTTGATCTTAAAGATCAAATTTTTAACAATCAAAATTACCGATACAACTGATATCGTGATCGCTATATAGAAATTTTGTTCAGTCGATAAAACCCCCGATAAGGCACACTGTTCCAACCCCCGGGGAGGATTCCTATTTGAAAAGGTCGGTCACAGCTAAAAATAATAGCGCTTCGGCTTCGAACACCCTAAGTGATCAAAATCCGAGATTTACACCGTTCTAAGCGTTCGAAGGGCGTCCCACTCTCTTCGGATTTTCACATGAGACTCTCACCCCCCAGTGCTCCGCTTCAACTGAGGCTTGCACGGATTAGTGTTCAACATTAACCTGTCCGTACATTATAATTCATGAGACTGAAGAACCACAATCCTTTACTGTGCTCTAAGGGTTGTTGAGATATAAAAGTTTATTTAAAAAATTGGTAAAATTCCGTTTTATAATCACGAGTTCCCGGTCAATTAGCCTGTTCCAGGCTCCGGCAATAGTTATTTCTCTCGCTCGCCCTCTTTTCGTTGCTCGTCCCTAACAACCGAGAGCCTAACCGGGATCATGCATTTGGATCATGAATTTTCCGCGGTTGACACGTTTGATCCGGCGGCCTGGACATAAGTTTTGATTGTGCACTCGAGTCCTCCACGTGAATCGTTTTTTTTTTCCTCAGTTAAAAAGGGGAGTACTTTCATAACTCGTTCCAGCCTTAGGCCCTGTTTACAAGGAGGTAGGGTAAACCTTTTGCCAGGGTAACCCTAGCAAGAGGGTTATAAGATAGTCCGGGTTTACAAGCAAAATTTACAGGTAGGGTAACTCTACTGCCCGAGACAACTTTACGCTTGTTACGCTTCGGTGACCTTGTAAGTAAAGCACGAACAGATAACAAAACTGGAAAATAGTTTATTTCCAAAGCAAAAAT
This sequence comes from Platygyra sinensis, assembly GCA_019787425.1. Taxonomy (NCBI): domain Eukaryota; kingdom Metazoa; phylum Cnidaria; class Anthozoa; order Scleractinia; family Merulinidae; genus Platygyra; species Platygyra sinensis. The sequence continues at coordinate 16,641 of JAHPZR010035279.1, forward strand.
ATGACAAATTGCGAAAGAACTGTTTTTTGGGTCCGAATTCGTTGATTTTGTCGCTATTGTGATCATATTTTGCTTTTTGGAGCCAAAATGGAGTTGTCCCAGGTAGGTGAGTTGTCCCTAGCAGAGCATTTACAAGGCGCTAGGGTTACCCTAGCGCCAGGGTAACCCTAACAGTCAGCTAGGGTTACCCTAACGCTAGGGTAACCGTAGCTGCCTTGTAAATGCGTCGTTGGAAATAAAAAGAAATGTGCGAGTGTCATGGTAACCCTCTTGCTAGGGTAACCCTAGCACTAGGGTTACCCTACCTGCTTGTAAACAGGGCCTTAATTGCTGGGTAATAATTTAACTGAAAATTGAAATTGCATGCGAAAAAAAGTAGGTGTTTTCCTTTGTCATAGGAGATCGCGATTTTAACTGCCTTGTTGGAGATAAGAAATGAGTTTCTCAATTGAATTCTGGAACCCGAATAAAATCGGTGTTAAATCAATGCGCCCGGCGCCTTTAGTTTATTCGAGGCCTACTAGCGTTTTTTCAGTTGAAAGCCTACAGTAACTGATTCTTTTACAGTAAGGACACTCGAACCGTGAACACTTGACATTTTTCTGTACATTTTTTTTTTGACAATTAAGAAATAATGGTTCTTCTTATGATGTATAGTGTTACATGTTTCGCATTTTGTAAGTGTAAAAACATTAAATACTCTTATCGAAAGGTCGAGCCCGCATTCTATAGTCACTAAAAAAATGTACAAACAAATATCAAGTGTTCACGGTTCGAGTGTCCTCACTGTAAAGGACAGTAGCGGGGTTGCAATCATAGAGTAATCTGCTTTGACAACTAAACAGCTCAGTTAAATCTAATGACAAAATGAAAAACATACCTGATCTGTCTGCAAAATTGCAAGCGCTGTTTCACTTCACGAGCAGCATTTTACATCGTTTACGCTGGTCTTCAACCGCCATCCAACCTCGTTCCCAGGGTCTTTTCCCTGCCAGGGAAAAGACCCTGGGAACGAGGTTGACCGCCATCTTCAAAGCGCGCGAGGCTCATTCCTTTCTGGTACTAATCGAATAGAGTTATGGGTAAATTTCTCTAGCATAATCGAACAAATAACGAGCAAAGCGAAGTGAATACGAAAATTCCCGATTTTTGAAATGGCCGCCATGTTATGACGTCACATGGCTAACAATTCCGTACTGGTTATCGTACTCAACATTGGCAGGAGTCTACTTAGGACGGCATCCGAGACAACATATTTTTTGTTTTGTTGAGTATTTAATTTTTCTTTAGATAAAAGACCAAAAAAACATAAGGTTGAGAAAAATGCTTTCTTTCTTCTTGTAGATCTCTTGTAGATCCTACGTTGGCATGCGGTCCCTTACAATTTCTCGTTTTTCTTTCTTCGTGCGAAAATGAAGCAACCGAAGCCGGCGAGCGGAAGGAAAACAGAATATATAGTTAAGTTTTGTTCAAGTTTTCTCTTAACCGGGTTTCGTTGTCGGATCATCCTTTTCACCGAAGCCTGCGCTGTCATTTGTGCCAGCCAGCGGCTAACTTCAAGTACACCCTGCGCCTCGCTTCCTTTACATCCGGGTCTCTGCCAGTAATTCGCCCTTTCTCGCCGATTCCAAGATGGTGAGTCCACGTGTGAAAACAGTGCGAAGTATTCGACAAAATAACTCTCCCTATAAATGTCTAATCGTGCTCATCTTTTCTGGATGAATCCTTCAGGTGTACAAGCGTTTAGTGGAAATTGGTCGTGTGGCTCTCATCAACTCGGGACCCGACGAGGGGAAACTTTGTGTGATCGTAGATGTCGTGGATCAAAATCGAGTAAGTGAGCTTGCAATGCAATTACAAATACAGTCTGTGACTTTACAATGGTATATTTGGAGAAATTAGCTTAAACAGTCTGCTAATTGCGTAGAATATTTCTTGTGTCATCATTTGGTTTATACTGTACTTTATACTAAGTTAGTAATTAAAACTGAAGTATATATGTACGTAGAAAATCTCTCGTAAGCTTAAATTATCGAGGTTAAAGCATTTTTCGGGCTGTTGGACTCTTGTGTACCCATGATCACGAGTTTTTGTCGTTTAAAGTAGTAAGCTTTATTGCTACAAGTGTTTTGACCTTTTTATGGGATACGATATCCTGAAATCAGGAATCTTATAAAGTTTAAATGTCTGAGTGATCAGTGACACTTATTTTGCTTTCCAATATACATGTAAACTTTGGTAAAAGTCAACATTTAGTGATTTGATCTGAAGGCAGTTTGCACACAGTTAGAACTCTCTTCTGCTATGTAAAGTTATATAACTTCAAATTGAATTACGAGTAGTTGACCATTCACAGAAACTTGTTTTGTTGTGAGAGACATATGTAAACAAATGAGAAACCCAACAATTGAGTAGAACTTTATTTCCCAATTTTACCATGATTAAGGCTTGCAATAACTACAACAACAACAAAAAAATAAGCAGTGCCAATTTTATTCTTTACAATTTAGACAAAAAAACAGCCTTCTACTGACCATATTTTCTTTTCCCCATGAAGTTTTCACAACAGTGTCAATTTTTTCATGCTTTTGTTTTTTAAGCTGTGAAAAATGACTAATGTACTGTGTAGATCTATATCACTGGGAATTTTTTCTCTAGAAACAGCATCATTGCCAATGTTCATCAGCAGTCGTTTGTTTTATAAAATACGTCATCAGCAACAAGGCTGTTGCCTAACAATATTTCAAGGAGCCCAGAAGGGCAAAAGCCAAAAAGTTAGGAGCCCAACAAGTAATGTTTTGGGAGCTGCTTAAAAAACTTAGGCGCTCAAAGGACTTTCTTGGGTGCCCTAGGCTGCCGGGCTCCTGTTAGACAGCAGCCTTGAGCAAATTGCAACATGGAGTCATGAAAATTAAACAAGATTTAAGGTGTCTTATCTTTAAGGGAACAAAAATAAACCCGCTTTAACCATGATAACATTAACAGAAGTGGTTGACCCTATTTATCCCTATGAAGCCACTAAAGCTGGTTTATATGTGTACATATAATCATAATGCTGATCGAAATCTGTACAATGTATGTGCTATGTCTTTGTGTTACCTTTAACTGGCTTATCATACTTGTACATGTATACTGGAATTTTTTTAAGTCTGAATCTGTCTAGAGAACAAAACTGCAATCTTTCTTAACAGGCACTGATTGATGGGCCTTGTACCAATGTCTGTCGCAAGGCCCTTAACTTCAAGCACCTGTCACTGACTGACTTCAAGGTCAAGGTTGGCCCCTCTGCCAAAAGTGGCCCAGTGAAGAAGGCCTTTGAGAAAGGCGAGATCCTTGAAAAATGGGAGAAGACAGCATGGGCTAAAAAACTGGTCACTAAGAAGAAGCGAACTACTCTCACTGACTTTGATCGCTTCAAGCTCAAGCTGGCCAAGCAGAAGGTAGGTCTTTGCTGTTTTGTCTACCGATCTTGCAACTTTTGTTTTTATTTTAATATCACCATGTTCTAACAGTCTAGTTTTGAAAGCAAACTCTCTTATTCTGTGGTCAGGCAGATGTGGATGTGTTTTTGTGGTCTATCCACAAGTATAAGGCTATGTCCAGTTAAGGTTGCCATGCACCTTCAGGGGTGTCTTGAGTACAAGCGATGTAGTGCGTTCGGTTTAAACTGTAGATATCTAAACCCATATATCAAATTTAAGTCTATAGGACTGGCTATCAGACTATGCCAAAAATTTTGAAAACAAAATGAATTGTCGATTTTTTCATGACTTCTAAATGCGATCGCCCGAATCACCCTTTGAACGTTACATGTCAAAGCGATTTTTTTTTTCGCTTACTTAATGTGTTCCTCCGTTTCGGGGGCCAAAGCACTAAGAAAGCGTGTCTGCGATTTGCCATTTTCAATTTAAGTGAAAAGTTACAGAACATTGATGATCGTACAAAAATCGCTCTTGAAAAAAGGTATTTAGAAATAAAAAATTTGGGGACACTTTTTTGTAGTTTATGTGTAAAACTAGCTACTGTCATTTTTTGAGAGCAATCAAAACAAATTCCCTTTGACTTGTAGCTCTGTAAGTGTCCCCTTCTGGCGAAAAAATTGTTTTGAGAAAACAGTGCTGAAAAAATTTTCCTGCTTCGTAAACAAACTTTCCCACAAACACAGTCAACTGGGTTCTCAGATAACTGAGCCAATCAGCGTGTGTTCACAGCGAGACTCCCGCAAAAACCGTCACGGTTGACTGCATATACATCAACAGGTTGCCTATGGGCTGTCGATCAGACACGAAAGTTTTACTTCCGTTAAAAACAAAAATCTGTATTTTCTCCGCCATCATTTAATATTTTTGAGAATTTTTTTTAGATGAAAGTTCATGCTTAGACCCCTGCATTAACCTAAAAATGAAAATTTCAACAAAATGGTCGGTCTGAAGGTGCACGGTAACCTTAACTCCACCTTGAATTAGCTTTAGAGAAAAGGGCCTGACTAAAACTCAATTTGACTGCAATTGAAACCCCAAACATACTTAAGTTACGTTGTGAAGTATATATGAAATAATTCATATTTGTACTGCGGATGTAGATGAATGTAAAGAGTGATCATCGCAGTAAATTTTCCAATTTAAGCAACTGGAAAGAAGAAGCCTGAAAAAAATCAGGGCTTCAATGGGATTCGAACCCGTGACCTCCGCGATAGCGGTGTGATGCTCTACCAACTGAGCTATGAAGCATCACATTGGGAGCGAGGTCAATTTATTGAGTTCATATTTTCCTGTGCAGTGAAGTGATGTGAAGTATATATGAAATAATTCATATTTGTACTGTGGATGTAGATGAATGTAAAGAGTGATCATCGAAGTAAATTTTCCAATTTAAGCAATTGGAAAGAAGAAGCCTGAAAAAAAAAATCAAGGCTTCAACGGGATTCGAACCCGTGACCTCCGTGATACCGGTGCGATGCTCTACCAACTGAGCTATGAAGCCACACATTGGGAGCGAGGTCAATTTCAGGCTTCTTCTTTCCAGTTTTACTCTCTTTTATTTTAATGTTATACAGGGCCCCCGTTGATACCAGTCCTGTGACTGAAGGGGTTACCCTGTTTGAATATCAATTATTATTATTATTATTATTATTATTATTATTATTATTATTATTATTATTAATTGCATAAATGGGAAAATTTACTGCGATGATCACTCTTTACATCCTTCTACATCCACAGTACAAATGAAGGCTTCGGTGGAAAAAGAGCGTTAGGTTTTTTACTGAAAAGTGAACTTTGTCGAAAACGCTCCAAATTTCGCATGCAGTTTTGTTTCCGTGTGTCAAACAATGTTCTGCATGTTTTTTCCCTGAAGTTTGCTTCCTTTTTGAGATATTACGTATGCAAAAAAACACATTTTTCCAAGGGCATCCTCTGGGGACCTTTTGTTGAATGGAAAACAAAAGAAACCTTTTGTTTCGCTAAGCGATCAACTCACTATAATACCTTAAGCTCTTACTACTGCTTCGTTAGCACAAGCGGATGAGGCGCTGAACGGGCCAGATTCGAATTTGTTTTGCCGTGACGCCGGTTCGACACGAGGTCGCTCAATTTTTTTTTTCGCTTTGTTCCTTTTCTTTTTTCAAAAATGAAGATATCTATTTTAAAAAAAAATGCGTATACAGCGGGAATCTGGAGAGATTTTTTTATACAGGTTATTGTGACGTGAGACAACACATGAATTTCGATCGAGCGTCAAAGCAAAGAGAAGTGATGCATGATGCAGTACAGCTCTTTCGACTAATATCTTAAGCATTGTTTTTAAGTACCTTGTAGCCTGCCTGGTGGTTGATAGGCATCATAAAGCCTTGATAACCCGTAAGTCACCAGCATGTTTTAAAGAAGCAAAACGTGTTCTGTAACTTCCAACGCAACTGATATCAGCGGCAAGTCAGTTATCAGCATTCGAAGTCAGGTCGATCCAGGCAGCAAAGTCCAAGAGCAGTTCTTGCCCAAGAATAAAACCCTGTCGTGAGTTGTGGCCCATTTGCCAAGCGTTGCTAGCTTCAAAGTTTAGAAAAATGAGAACTGCTTTTAGACTTATAAAATTTTTCTTGCATCATCCTCCATGTTTACCCGCGCACGAGGTGTAACAGAACCTTCCCGGCATGCATTTCGATCACGTTCGGCAAGACAAGCCAAGACAAGACAAGACAAGACAAGACAAGACAAGACAAGACTCCGTAAATCACAATAATATTTAACTAATTACAGAGCGTGTTTTTTTCCTTTTTTATTCCAACATAATAATGGCCAACAAGAAGCGATCGATTGATTCAAAACATAGATCTGTGATCCAGGTTGCGTTGATTTTACTTCAAATCGGCATGATTTGTAGTGTTTTAAACTTCTGGGATCAGGGGCCATGCAGATGTAAGGAGAGAGACCTGTACGTTGCACAGTAG
>JAHPZR010035280.1:0-11716 GCA_019787425.1 Platygyra sinensis
AAACTCGTTAAGCCAGATCTTAGTTAATAGAAGGAAGTGTAAATGGAATTCAACAACAAAAAACTCCCAAGGCCAACCTCGTTCCCAGGGTCTCTCTTCCTCCTCGCTCAGTCCAGGGCGTGGGAGGATGAGAGACCCTGGGAACGAGGTTGCCTTAAGGCCAGATCTTATTACTAAAGGGAAATGGTTATGGAGCCCAGCAAATTTTGTACATGTTTTTGGCCTTGATTGTGCACAAAATGACAGGGCCATAGCTAGCTAGGCAAACTGAGGCACAGTCATTTCTTTCGCTTTTGTTGTTTGTAGTCATCATAAACACTCTTAACACCTAGGAAGAGAATTTAACCATGAACACTGCTTCTACCGTACCTACCTCAGTCACACACTTTTCTTGGACATTACCTCAGTCATACTTCTTTTTTCTAGCTACGGGCCTGAACGCAATAGACTATAGCTTTTTCATTTCTGTCTGAACGAGTAACAACCAATCGAGATGTTTGGGATATGTAGTTCACGCATAGTTAACGTTAAGAGTGCAAAAACACACGATTGTGTTCCAACATAAACCTTGGCGTCGTTATTTGCTCGCTAAATAGTCTGAACATCTTGATCCAACATCACCCACTTTTCTTGGGTGAAAATGCTGCAGTTTGAACTCTCTGTTGAGACATCTTGGAACACACGTTCGATTCATGTCTAATCACCGTCTATTTCCGTCGACAAAGCCACGTGGAACAATCCATCGTGCTTCATTTTACATTTCTTTGATTGGCCAATCAAGAAGCAAAAAAAAAAGGCCCAACAATGACGGAAGGTGTTGGATCAATATGCTGGGACCATTCAACCAGGGTTGAACAACCTAATTATACTGAGTCAAATGGTTACAATCCTGTTAATCTGAAAATCTATACCAAGAGAAGAAAAGTAAGAGCGTATTAGATTATTATATGATCACTTACTTCTAGAATCTCAGGTGTAGCATCTGGTTTAACATTAAAATTTATTGTCTTCACATCTTCTCCTTGAGCAAATATGAGATCACCCTCGACTGGTTCAATATCGGCACTAGCTAGCACCCCGTCCAACCGCGCCTCCCAATGAACTCGAGATCCACCTCGAAGACCAAATCGCCGTTTTACTGTCAGCGTCTCTGGGCTGAGTGTGCTTCTCTCAACCACTGATTTCAACATTGAAGCATTATCAAAACCTAAGAGGGGAAAATCATGAATGGAAGTTTGTTTGTCAACACACAGGGTCGTAAAAAAATGATACAGTGGTGCAATGAGCATGACACATGAAACAGAAATTCAAACGGAGGCATTGTTTTCTCCTTCTCAGAGCTGAAAGACAGCCCTGTCTGCTAAAAAGGGACTAGATAATTTTCCTCTCAGACAGGTAAGCGATATGTGTTCAGTCAGTAGTTGGATTTTATACCAATGCTACCGTCTTACATGAAATGAATAACACTTCCCTTAAGTATTAGGGACGTACTAATATTAACGCCACCTGATCAATTCAGCAAAATTTAGCTCAACAATCTGTGCACAAATACGTTCAAGTAGCAACAAGATATATGACTCTTCATCAGCAATGTTTGTTATCGCCCGCCTTCTTATATGTAGTTGTGTGTAACGGAACATTTTCTATCCCTCATGATGCCCTGGGTCAACGAACACTTGAAACATTCACTTAATAGAGTAGTTTAAGGCCTCACTCCCGAGAACACTAAAGTAAAAATACTACTTGCAGGTCAACACCAACCTATCAAGCCATAAGGATAGTCATTTTCCAGTATAGTAACTGTACACTCCAGTTGTGAACCAAGCTCCGCACCACCAGCAACACTGATCAATTTTATTTGAAAGATCTCGTCAAACTCTGGTGTCAAGTCGTGAACAATGTCTACAGGAACTATGGCCTCTCGCTGTTTTTCTACTAAAGTGATATTTGTTGACTGTATTCTGTAATCTGAGCCATTAGCCGACGATGCAACAACTTCAAATGATACATAAATCTGAGAAGGGAAAAACAATATATAGAGGGTATCACGGATGGAACCTAATGTTTACAACAACAAATAAATGTAAAAGAAAATGAAATTCATTTAACACGGTATCTGTAGAACAAGAAAAGAGGACTAAGCCACAAACACAAAACTAAATTAAACTTTAGTGGTTTAGATCTGACAGAAAGATTTCCCATTTATCAATCAGTTTTCTGATAATCTTGGATTGATAAACCTTAGTTTACCTTCCTAGAATCACAGAGTCAGGTAAAAAAATGTCTGATACCCTTTCCAATAAAATAGATATTCGCACTTGAAACGAGAAATTAGAATTGTTTTGGTGTAACACCTGCAGTGAAGACAGCATTAATTGCTAATCTACTAACCCTGACCCTACTATGAAAAGAAGGCATTGAAACAAGCCAACTAAGACGTAAATAATTGGATCTTTTTAAGGTTTTAATGAACATCGAAATCGCAGACTTCTTGGCATGTACCAAAACTCATGCTCACTTACAGTGCCAAAATCCCCAGCTGTTCTTGTGACGTTTACAACTGATCCAGTGTGTGGTTCACGCACCCTGACTGCACTTGCCGACAGCTGAACGATTCCATTGGCGTTGTCGTTCTTCTTTATCACAACCTCCACCACACTTGATGCACCTATTCGAGGGGAATTGTCTGGTGCTGGTCGTTATGAAAGAAAAAGAAAGCAATCAAGAATAATGTAAGAACACAAAAATACAAAGTTTTTGTCAATAATCCGTCAGGTCAAGTTGCAAAAAAATACAAAAACTTGAAAGAAACAAAACAAAAATACAAAAAAGTTGCTTTAAGTATCTCATATACACCATGTATGCATGTGGCAATTTAGTGTCAGAAATTTACCAGTTGTTTCCCATTCTGTAACTTGTAGATGTAAGTTACTGTGCTAATTCAAATCCCATAGCAAATATTTTCCAAGTACTGTAATATTTCTTCACAGGTGAAACTGCCAATGTCATAAATCATGTAGTTTTGTCCAATCCTGGTCCCGCCCCCAAATTACATGAGCAATTTTCTTCATGACCAGTTTCTTCTTTTGTCGTATAAACCATCTAAAAGCGATCCAAGTAAAAAGTAAAACTTACCAGGAAACACTGGATGGCCTCCGACTAGTTGTACATTCGTCAAATTCACCATTATGGTCTCTGCAGCCTCAGGTTTGTCATCATCCAGTACCATAAGACTAACAGTTGCATTTTTCTGTCCCTCGTTAAACACAACAGCTCCCATAAGGGGTACATAGTCATCATTTGGCGAAGCATTTCCTCCCATGGTACTGTAGTTCACTCTGACAACACCTTGGCTCCCCAACATTCGCTTTATCGTTAAGTTTACAGTCATGTTATTTTCAGTGACCATGTGTTGAGTAGGGGAGAATACAAAGACGCCATATGGATCATCACTGGCTAGAATTGTGATGTTGGACTGTGTTCCGTGATCTGCCAGGCGGCCTGCAGACACGTTCATTAGGTGAACCAGAAAGCTCTCTGCAAGCTCGGGATCCTGGAAAACAGTTCAAAATTGTCCACAGTGTTATTGATGTTCGTATGTATGTCCGTCATAAATAAATTTAAGTGTAAGTAGGCTTTGACATGAAAGTACTGTGTCGTGATTTTAATGATACATTCTTTCAAAAAGGAGTGCCGGTTTTTACGTGATATACGAAACCTAGACTTTTTCTTGAGCACCGGCGTATTAATTCACCAATATATAAAGAAAGTGAGGGAGGGAGGTAAGGTAGAAGGGATAGACAGAGAGGCGGACAGATCGACAGAGGAACAGGAAGCAAATGTACGGAGAGAAAGATGGAGAGACAGGTAGCTACGACAGACAGAAAGACAGATATGAACGGACAGATTGACAGAGGGAGGTATGGAGAAAGGGATAGTAAACAATTATCTAAATAACATACAGCATCTTCTTTGATCCTGATAGCAATCTGCGTGGTATTGCTGAATTCACTTAGCAAAACAAAGCCATCTGTGTTCTCGACATCATGGGCACCTGGTCCTGACACTTGCCAGTACACATTTGAAGGACCCAACAAACCACGTGTTCTTCGGACTGTCAAGTACGCAGTACTGCCACTCCCTTCACTTACAACACGGCTGAGAGAGTCTGGGGCAAAGCTGATGATACCAAAGGCATCATCACTTGGAAGAATTGTCACGTACGCTGTCTTTGCAGCGGGATTTAGTTGGGCTACAAAATAAAATTACCAATGCAATATTTTATATCAACTTTCATGTAAATCCTTTTAATGTGTGGGCAAGAATACATGTACCTTTTAGAACCAGACAAAATACAATCAAGCAATAAAGTACCACTCAAACGTAAGTTACCACCATTCGTCTTGTTTCTACTGAGACGAGAATCTCATCTCGAGACACAAGATTCTCGACTCTCAAGACACGAGTCTAGTCTCGCGAGAACCAGTAAAGCGTATATTTTGGAATAAATTACAAAAGGTTAACTCGCAAGGAAACGATTAATTTGGGTGCTCTCGCTCTATTTTGAATCAGATAACACAACCTTTTCTTCTAGACACAGCTAGGCTTTTAAGATTTATGGTGTAGCATCTGTTCTGGACTCCCACTGGCCTAAAGGCCAGGGCATACTTGATACACCGTATATCTGGAGGGATATTGACTTAGAAAGCGTACCTCCTCCCTCAGCATTAAAAAGTTCCACTCTAAATGTCTTCTCAAGCTCTGAGATGTTGTTATCAATGATTGTGATGTTAATTGTGCTATTGCGTGCACCAGAAGCAAACTCCACAGCGCCTGTAGTATCAATAAAATCCTCTGGAGATTTGGCTGTTCCTGCAACAGTCTTCCACTGGCACTTCACGCTTCCTGGAAGAAGAATGAAAATAAAGACCGAGGTTGGCCTGCATGCGGACGTCTCGGAAGACAGACTTCCGCTCGTCTAAAAATAACTTTCGTGGACATGACATATCCCAAGGGTTGGACTGGGAGCCTCCCTCTCTGTCCCCTCATTTTCTCTTGAAGCAGTTTATTAAGGATCCATACTGTCTACTAAGATCACCCGACTGAGAACTGTGTCAGAGAGGACTGCTTTTAGTGACGATATGACACTGACAATGAAGGCAATACACAAAAACTGCTGTAGTGCCTGTTAGAGCGTGATAAAACTCCGCACAGCGGCAATTTTAGATGCAAGAAAAAATAAAGAAAACTTAGCTACAGACACGTGCTTCCTACATCTGTAGAGTGTTCAAATAACGGAAATGCCCTACAGTTCCATCAAAGGATATAGTTACGTAGCTTCGCCATATATACGTGGTTCAAGAAAAAAATTTGAGATGCACAGAACAACAGAACAACAGAACAAAATTGACCGCATTGTATTCTCTATCTCTCTCTCTCTCTCAATTATTTAAAGCATCATACTCCACTGTAGCCAATTTGAAAGGGCACAAAAATACCTTCTACAAAAAAAAATTGTCAAGCTGGAAAACTGGCGGTATGTTTGGGTTAGGGGAGGGGTAGGTGCGCAGTTGCCCAGATACTGATATTGATCCGTATGTTTTTTTAAAAAAAGTATTTAAATAAATAGAACTACGCAAAAAACCTCTGTTCTCCGTATTCACATACCTTTGACCTTAGGCAAAACAATTTTCCCTTGAACTCTGAAAATTACTGGTTCTTACTAACGAAGGTGAGACACTAATGCCTGTACTTCTTAAGTTACGTTAAGGTGTTGCTATACGTGTTCATGCCATATTACCTAGTATTCCTTGTGCCCTGATCACATGCAGTGTAAGGGTCCGTGCACTTTCCCTGGTGTCGATATTAAACTGGGAGGATGATGGTGAGATTGTTTCATTTGCAGCAGGTATATCTGACATGAACTGTAGCAATCCATTGGGATAATCACTCTCTTCAATAGTGATGTTCACTTCGGTGAAGCCAGGTTTCAGGCTGGCAGCACTTGTGGCAGTGCTACCATCCATTGGTGAAACTGATGTTAGATTTAGGGTAAAGTGTTCATCTACTTCAGGCAATGAGTCGTCATTCACTGGAATTGTTACAACCTAGAAAGGAAACACAATCAGCAACTAAAAAGAAGTTAACTACATCAAAGTTTTTATGGAAATAACTGCATGTTGGTAAACTTTGAAAAATCTGGTTTGATCTCTAGAATGTTTCATTTCAAGGACTTTTCAAGGACAAATCAGCTATTTTCAAGGACCTGTTTTCTTCTAGGTAGAGTGGGGAGGGGACAGAGGCACAAAATACATACATTGAAGGCCAGAATAACTGTTAGGTACTTCACATAATAATCTCTTAACTGTTCCATCAAACAAAACATTCAACAACTCACTTTCACTCTGCATATCTTTGTCCAGACAAGATTTCTTTTAGAAAAGGTGGCTCTCTCTCTCTCTTTACCTACCTTCTCATTTTCATTTTCTGCAAAGTCCACACTACCACTGGCCATTATGAAATCATCTGAAGCTAGTACAGAGGTTGAGGTCTTAAACACGCTCCAGAAGACAGTGGCTGATCCAAACCGACCCTTTGATCGTTCAATGGTCACAGTAACATTGGTGGACTCTGTCACTACTATAGGACTGATTGACTTCAAGCCAAACAGTCCGTTGGCATTGTCACTCTTTAGTACTAAAAGACAACAAACAAACAAACGTTCAGCTTATGTCATTGTTGTCCACTTTGCTTTTCTAATCCTAGAAAAAAGATAGTCTTCCTCTTACAGAGCAAACTCTCAAATCGTGAGCCTTTTATACTATTTGTTCTTTTTTGCCACTGCTACAGAAGACCGAAGAAACCCAACACAACCAGAACGCAAAGCAATGATCACAACATTTACTTCTACATTTTTTTCCACATCTTCCTTTGCTTTTCTCAGAAGCAGTCAATCACCATCATGGTTGCAAACAACTTTCAAGATATTGTGAGTTCATTGTACAAATCTTAAAGGAGATATGTCATGGTTGGTGTAAATGCATCTTGAAAAGTTCAGCCTAATTTTTTTCAACACGTTCTTTCTTTGTAATCCGTATGAATCTTCTCCATCCTCGACAATAATTACCGGTATACATAATTATACCTCTTTCATGTTTTTTCTGTCTTAGAAAGTTATTATTTTCATATTTCTTTCCATTTAAAGGTAATTCACATGGCCAAAATAACTCGCAATAACATGACTGAGCTTGTTTAAAGGGACACAGTCAGCTGGCGCACATGCGCATTAGATACCATTCCAAAGCTACATGTAATTTGCATATCACAGAGACACGATCCATACTGTTTTTAACCAAATTAAAATATGATAAAAACAACATTGCACGATCAGCAAAAGCACACTCAAAAACAGGTTTTTCAGTAAACGATTGAAAATCAAGCAAAGCACTGTGAAGATTGAAGTGAAATTCTAGATGTACTTTAATTTCAGGTTGGTGTGAACTCTTTTGAAAGTGAGAAAACTAGTGTCCAGGTCAGCACAGTCCCAAAAGCTGACTGTGTCCCTTAAACCACCACATCTTGCACATTGTCTTGATATAATTACATGTAAATTAAAAAAGAAATAAGAATAAAAATGATGACATTGTTAACAAGATACCTTCCAGCCTCATTTTAAACCCAGCAGATGTAGAGTCCAATCTAGCCCCTCCCACAGGACTGTACAGCACTAAAGTATATGGTGTGTCATCCTCTGGAGTGTTGTCATCAACTGTGCTTATCTCTACCTTTCTTTCTGTGACCTGAGGCTCAAAGGTTAAATAGCCATTGACTGGGGTAAGCTCCTTGTTAGGCATTGCCATTTCTTTGACAACACTAAAAAGAAGATTCAAAAGACAGTCACAGAAAGTGGCATTAAATTATTGTTAATTTCTTTTAAAGAATGACATCACCACTTAGTCAGTACTATCCAGATATTTTTATATGCGTTGGGCACAACATGTACATAGTTATATCTCCAGTAACCAAGTACGAGGGCTGTACTGGAAAGATACTGGCCCAAGGTTTAGACACTCAGGGCATTCAGCTCATAGAAAAAAGAGCGAGGGCTAATGCTCTTCTAGTACCGTCCCAAGCAACCTTGGTAATAAGATCTTTTATACAAGTGAAATGTTTAGAAAAATTGCCACAATCATGGACTGTCAAAACATTGTGTATTAATTTTGTGTTGCAAACTTCAAGCATCAATTCTGACTGGGATATGACAAGGCAAATCCTCAAATGTGATCATGTTAAAAAAAAAGAAGGGAAAGAGAGTTCAAACAAACTCTTGAACAATCTATGTGAAAGCAATATCTTTCTAAACCATAAGCCACAACACTATCAGAATATCTTCATGCAAAATCTATCATGCAAAATCATACAGGGCAGTACCCAGGACAACACTTAGAGAACACTGGACTGTCGGCAATGCAACGATTTGATCAGTCAATTTTAGTTATTGGTCCTATGAACTAACTTGGTCAAGTAATAAGATGAGGAAATACTCCACCAAAATCCACATCAGGAACGTCAGTAGTCCCCTTTGGGTTGCAGCCTATCTGGTTTTCTATTTTTTTTTGGTGTTGAACACTCCTTTTGTGAAAGTTTGTGAAATACTGTAATCCAGTGGCCAGCTCATAGCTACACCCCTATCAGTCTGAAAGTAGACGGGACTCTAAAGCAGGGTGTTACCTCAGGTGTTGCCTTAATAAGGCCTCAGTACAATAGGCAAATAAGAAGAGTGAGGAGATAATCAAAACGTGACAACTTACTCTGCAACCAATACTTCAGGATACACTGTTATGTCCTGAATACATCCTGTAAAATGCGCCTCTGACATCTGGCCTTTTCCTACACGGTACACACCACCAGGGCTAAATGATCCTGAGGGGATGGGCCTAGACAGAGAGCATCCATTTAAAATATTGTGTCAGTCTTTATACTTGTGAAAGATCTATATACTTCTCTGTACTTGTATTATGAAACTTTCGAACTAATAGCAGACACGAAATAACTTTCAGATAGAAACACACAATTGAATGGCTTGGTGCAAGACGGTCGTACGTGACTTTTTCGGGTAAAATTTTTTTTCTTCAAAAGTACCTGAATTTTTGCCTGTGCTTGTCAATTTAGTAGAAAAACATTTCCCTGTATTTTTTTGGCTGGTTTTCACTTTGTTTCTGAGAAAACGAGGACAAAATATCGAAGCGTGCACGATGAACGCAACGAAGCGGAACAAGAGGAAATCGTTATTTAAAAAGCGGTTAAAGCGCATGCAGGTTGAGACACACGCGGAAGTTCTGCGAGTGTCGGTTCAAATCTTGAATTTTCCTACCGGTGTTTTTTTTTGTTGTTTTTTTTTTCGTTTTTTTTTTTCGTTTTTTTTTTTTTCTCTTCTCTTTATTATCTTTTTGTTAACAAGAAAAACCTATTTGTCGATTTAAGCTGCCTAACAATGCTAGTCAGATCGGCTGATTCAACACTGGCTTCGACAAATTATTTTCCTCTTTCTTGACAACCCGTCTTGGACGGGTGTTTTTAATTGATTGGAACGATCTTCTGCAAATTGTTGCTCTGGTTCGTCAGCAAGTTCCATTTGAAACGATCATCGATTTTACGATCGCTTCGCTGAATATCGTGAAAACGCACATGCATGCCACGCGGACAAATTCTTATACATACACAAAATTTCGACGGCAATGGTACTTAAGCATTCGTAGCTCAATCGGTAAGGCGTTGGACCGTTGGGATATTAGCAGGTTCAATGCTGGCCAAGACACTTTTCCTTCACTTGACAACCCATCTTGAACGGCTTTCCTTTTTTTCCTTTCAATTGCTGATTATTTTTACCTCAAAATCGAACACTGATTCGCCCAGCCAAGAAAACCAACAACTATCAAGCAAAACAAAACACAGTCGATGAACTCCGATTGCACGGAAAGCAAAGCCTGCCGCCACTTTTCCAAAAATAATTCGTAGAGGACAGAAAAACAAACAGAAAAACAAAAGTGAAAAACTGAAATCAAAATTCACGCTTATCCATATTCCATATCACCCACATCAGTATTATTTTCACGCTTTGACTAGGTAAATACCGAACTTGGGCTGTAGCGAAGTGGCTAAAATTGAGTCCACCACGACAAATTTTGACCACTGTTTCGGATGATCAACATCCATCGTCAGTTGTGAATACTTGTAAGTGAACCACTAGTCGGTGTTATATAAAGATAACTAATAAAATGTATGAATACTAATAAATAACAGCGTGAAAGTGAGGTGATAGAGAATACAATGATGAGAAGACAATGGGTATGGACAAGGAAAATTACAATGAAAGTGTTAAATTGGCATGATTAACTTGCTTGTTCAAAGAGGGTTTTTCCCAACCTATGTGTAAGGCCTCCTTGATTTTTAATTGAAAAGACGTGGAGGCGGTGTCAAGGATTGAAAAACAATCCTCTGAGCATAAAGATCTGCATGCTTCTGACCCATTAATGTACTGAAAGATATGCGAGTTCTTATCAGATGTTAAATGTTCACGAACACGTGTAGCAAGATGTCGGTTTGTTTCGCCGACATAACAGGCGACATAACATAACATTTTATTAGCTATCTTTATATAACACCGACTAGCGGTTCACTTGTATTCACAACTGACGATGGATGTTGATCATCCGAAACATGTTTTGTAAATTTAAAATTGTGTGTTTCTATCTGAAAGTTATTTGTATTATGATGACAAATTTGATGGCAGATCTGTCTGATAAGCAGCCAGCATTATGTTTTGTACTTTTTAAATCTGCAAGCCAGTTGAAATACTGGAGGGTACAGTAGGCGCCTTTAAGGTAGCAGAAGAGGAAAGCAGTTATCTCATCTACAGCAAGGTTACCATGGCAACCCAGACACAGCCCACCTCCCGGCACCTTCCAACACAGCACTGTAAAAAGACATTGTGTGAAAAGGACATACTTGCCTACTGTACATGTATGTGAGAGAAAGGGAAAAACAAAAAAAGCCAGCAAGCACAAAAAGCAACCAAAATAGTATGTTCCTTGTATCCATTGATATCCGGCTGATAGAAATCTTAAAAAAATACCTGGCTGTTGCAACCATGTTAAGGTCATTCCCCAGTATTGCATTGCGCATCCCTACTGCGCATAATTTTACGCGTGATTAGCGCGCGCGCATTAGAAAATGGCGGCTTTTTCTTTACGACTGGACCTCGCCGAAGAGGTAAATCGTCATTTGCTCGAAAACGACTACGGTGACCTATCATTTTTTTCTGTCGTTTTGAATTGAGTAGTAAACTTCTCTATGTAAAATAAATATGGGCCAATTCTCAGTGTTGAGAAAAAAACAATCGTTGGAAACGTGAATTTAGCAAGCAATCGTGGTGCTTTTATAAGGATTTATATGGTATAAACGAGGTGCTGTTGCTCCTAAACGAACATGGGGATCCCTCATTTTTATTTCCAAATTTAAGTTCCTATAATATAAACAATCAATTGGCAAAGTTTGAGAAAAATCTCAGTGTAGGTTCTATTTCAGTGGAATGACCTTAAATGGCTTTGTAAAAGCTAAATAAACACACTTTTGTATAGAGTGGTTTTCAACTGAGAGTCGATTGTAATCAAGCAATTACTTTTGTTTTGCTTGATAGTTGTTGGTTTTCTTGGCT
>JAHPZR010035282.1:0-12655 GCA_019787425.1 Platygyra sinensis
TCGGAGCTCGATAATTCGCGCGAAGAGGCACCGTTATCTCATATAACGCAATATTCCTCCAGAGAGGCCCAGTTTTTCCCATACGAGGCTAAAGGTACTTTTAAAATTATGGAGTATCCACTATCGGATACTCTATGGTGTTGTTTAAGACTTATGTTTGTTTACGTACGCGTCGACAAATCGATACTCAGTATCCTAAATATTCGCGGTTTATCTCATCCAAAATCCTCACGCAACCTTAAACTTTCATCTGATCGGTTGGAAACAAAATATGAAAACTCTGAGAAGTAATTAATAATGCTGTACAAACATTAAAAAAACTCACCTCAATTTCGAAGGATACCTCCAAGGTCGAAGAAGGCAGGAGATTTTCGTTTGCTATCGATGACTATCGGCAAATGATCGGTGATGCGAAGTACTTACGAGAGACCGCAAGATGGGTATTTGTTGTGCTGATTGGCTCCGAAGTATATTCTATTGTTACTTACTTACTTTCGGAAAACTCAGACGATGGCAATAGTGACTGCTGCGCAAGCGCAGTAGTCACAAAAATTAGTACTCTGACTTCGGTGTCAACTCTCATAAAATCATTTCTGCAAACTTGAATAAATCAATACATTCAACATCCACTAAAACGATCATTGGAACCTCCCGAGAGTATTTCAGCATTTCGATCTATGGTTGGAAACACCAAGCGAGTTTTTACAATGTTTTGGTTTTGCACAAATTGTACGAACTTTGTGTGACTCACGGGTACGATTTTTCAAAAACTACATACAATGGTACCCCGTTAGTCGGGTCACCAAAGGACCACAAAGGACGTATCAAAGGGGTTGTTTAAATAAGAAAATGACTGAGCGGTATTAAGGGAGTGGTCGTAAGGCGGGGTTTCACTGTACCCGGCAGCACCCCGGCAGCCAAAAATTCTTCCCGTTTTTTCCACCAAAATTTCGATTTGAACCTGCTTAGATGTCTGTATAGAAATATCAAGCGTTTTTTGGCCTCAACAATTGCCTTGGCAAAGTAATGCAAATAGCTATAACAAACCACTTGAGCGTTCAGTGACGAAATACGCAACAGGGAAACATGGACCTGGTGTAACAACGTGACTTCAGTTTCGTGTCAAAGGTTGCACATGTGCTATCGCGCCAAAAGGAAGTCAGCGTTGGAAGTGACGAAGTTCTCAGTTCTCTAAGTTTTTATACCACCAAAGCTAAACCGCAAACGTGTTTCCGACCAAAGATCGAAATGCTGAAATACTCACGGGAGGTTTCAATGATCATTTTTGCGGATATTGAATGTATTGATTATTCATGAAGTTTTGACTGCCGCGTGCCAGTGAGTCGAGGTTTTTGTAGTATGCCGAAGCTATGACAATTCGTCCACAACAAATGCAAAACATCATTTAGAATCGCTTCGCCTTTTTGAATAAATATCGAATACTCTCACGGGGCTCCAACTTCAATTTTTGTAGGAAAATTATGCTATGAGAATTGATCGACACCAGAGTCAGAGTACGAATTTTTTTTAATTGTCGAAACATCGAGATTTTCTAATATGCCCTAGCTCGAAAATTTCCTCAACCACAAAGCCCAAATTATAATTGAAATCCCTTGAAATTGCTAACCAAATATCTACAGTTTTACGAAGGATTAGATGAGTTTTTCCGTGGAAATTCAATAATAATTTCAGACTGCCCTTTATGTAGTATTTTAAAAACACTTCCCGGCTGCCCAGTATTTAAACACAATGTTTTATTTAATTTTTAGTTTTGAGCTTATGGGTTGTCAAGCTTGCTTTGTGAATTGGTTTTGTAGCTCCTGGTTATATATCAATACTAAAAAAAATGATTATAATCGATTCTACATATTTTTTAAAAGATTTGAGAATTTTTGACTCTTGGAAATTTTTTCCCGTTACTCGGTTTTCCGTAACTTCGTTACTCTGTTTAGTAACACCCTAGATGAAACATGTTTTACGAAGGGCACACTGTACCCCCGAGACTGTACCTTTCCCACCTCATCTCCACCACCGCCTGGTCACTACACTAATTGACTGATTGAAAAAAAATAACTAAACAAACACTGACGTTAACACCTTAGCGATTTAGGGCCGTTCTTTAATAACGACTTAGTGCCTCAGCGGCAGGCAGCCCACAAAGCCATCTCAATACTGCACTCTGCACTAAAAAGGAAAATAAAAACATGTATAGCAGGCAAACTTTGATAAATTAAATTTCACAGCAGGCAATGAAACACCAGCTAAATACAAAATTGAGAAGTTTATTCAAGCCCTGAGGTAAAAGATACTCAATAGAAGACCAAGAGCAAATTAAACGCCTGTACAAAATTTTCTCAGTCTGGCAATAACTGAGGCTACAAAAATTGAAAACATACTTTTCAGTTAGTTCGACCTTCCTCTGACCAGAGGTTTTATCCATATACCGGCAGACGCAGAATAATAGTGATCATAGGGCAGAATGCTGTGACATTCATTAATTATTCATGATCAGCGAAGCGCAACTACGCGCTCTGAAAAGCCCCAAATTAGAGAAGAAAGGGCGAAAATTGGCCCAGTAGCGTTGATAAAGTTCGCTTTCATACTTTCGAAACCGATTAACCTAAAAACCTAGCCGCGGCATTTTGAAAAGGAATGTTGTAACTATATTTTGAGACTAAAATAAAGAAGATTGATTAAGTGGAAGGGCTGTTCTTTTGAACTTGAAAATAAGGGAAAACTGGCCTTTTCTTGTATGGAGGCCGTTTTCAAAAGCAAATTTCTAAAAAATATACTGATTTTAGAAAATCTACGCACGGTTTATGGAAAATTGATCTTCTCTTGACAAGAATCTATTAAAAGTTTACAAATTGGTCATCGGGAGCCACTGTTCTTTTAAGTTTATAAACTGCTGGTTGAATTCGCGTTTCAAAATGGTGCGCGTGAGCGAGTGAGCTATTGTTTTAAGGACGTTCGCGCGAAAATTTTCGAGTCGATAGAATTTTTTTAAATTTTTACTGCAGGCAGATAATGAGTTACCTGTGCCAGAAATGAAAAAAAAATTGGGGGTCACCGTCTTCGTTTCAGAGATAAAGCGTGTGGAAAACTACCCTGATTTCGAAAAATTGTCCCATATAATTGAGCAAGGTCTACAGGGATATACAGTTAAAAATATCGAAGGTGAGTCAACGGAGGCAAACGATCTTAGTCATATTTTGTAGAAGTGGGTCTGTTGCCTAAATAATTTCAAATGTTACTAACGTTTTCACAAAATTTAACCCTTTAAGAGGCATTTGAAACCGCCGCACAGATGCACAAAGAGCCATTAAGAACGGAATTCGATGGTGCAAATTGCCGTCGATCGCGGTACACTTGAACGGTAGAGATGTTCAGTACCATTGAGATATGTCAACAACTTGTGCACAAGGTGGAAAAAATAAACATCTTTGTCACTATCAACGGTAAAACCTCGGACAACTCGTCGGGCTCGAGTCTGTACGAGGATTTTCTGTGGGTTAATTTGTCCCTTACAACTGTCAGTGAGTATATCTAGTGTTTGTGGATGTTTCGGACACTCGGGAGTGCCTTTTTTAAAGCCTAAAGGTCACATGTGTTCATTCGTCGGCAAATAGAGTCGCAACGTTTGTTTTGAGGGAAGGTCTTCATGGCTTGTTTTGCACGGGGATTCTTCGCAAGCTAAACACAACACGGTTAAACCTAAACAAGATGCTTTGTTCAAGAAGCTTGATTTCGAAGAAATCGGAGTGAATCAACGTAGTAGTTAAAGAATACATTAGTCGTCGCAATCACTGACTGGATCTGGAGAGAGTTTAACATGGGTGTGGACAAAACCTGGGCCCGGGCCCATGGGCTGGCCCATGGGCTAGCCCATGGGCCACCCTATGGGCTACCCTATGGGCTACCCTATGGGCTACCCTATGGGCTACCCTATGGGCTACCCTATGGGCTACCCTATGGGCTACCCTATGAGCTACCTTATTTTGATGATTTTATAATTTCACAATAATTTTATCAATACGATTTTTTTAATTATTTGTATTGTATTCATATCGGTGTAAAATGTTCGGCAACTTGACCTTAATTTTTGTCGCTTTTGTCACCACTCTACAAAACCTTGAAGGGAAGCATAGTTGGTAGCGCGTACGGGAATTTTGTCTTTTGATCGAAGTTTTGAAAATCCGTGAATAAATGATAGGAAATCAATAGAAGAATTTGAAACAGATTGAACATATTTATGGGGAAACTCTTCAGGCAAAATTTTCTATACGTGTTTGTTTGAAGAACTATTTAATCGGGAGAAAGCCAGTTCAAAACCAACTCTATTTTCGCGGCGACCGTTTTCAATGCTTCCATTTCCCTTTTTTACCCCTGAAAGTTCTGTTTTTCATCTGGATGTCTTCTCAACTCACCACAGAAAAAAACTGACTCATATTTTGCCAATTCGGTAAGTGCGATCGAACTGAGTGTGTGATTTCTTTCGTGGAAATTACTACAGCATTGACCGGTATTTCAACGCGCGGACGACAGCACTTTTCCACACATAGGCGTACGGGCCGGGGGGGCTGCAGCCCCCCCAAAATTTTGGGCAACCTAGATTTTTTGGGCAGCAAGAGAAATTTCGGCAAAGCCAATTATTTAAGATGTTTTCGAGCTGTTTTCTGAATAGATAGATATTTTCTATTTTTACCTCAAGTCGGCACTGTAAAGCCAGTTAAATTCACACAAGACAGCGGTTGCCTAGCACGTGACCGGAGCTTCTGGTCATTAGTAAAGGAATCATAAGTTGATATACAACTATCTTTTTATTTTTTTGGCACTGTACTGTACTGCACTGCACTAGCTGGTGTTGTAAATTAATTAGAATCAATTTCGGCATAACATTCTAGAATCATATCGTAGATTATCGACTCAGTGGAGTCTGGAGACTCTCAGAAGATCTGAGTCACGTGCTAGGCAACCACTTCTCGTGTGAATTTAAGTGCGTGAAGCCAGTGAAATTCACGCCCGTAGTTTCGAGAAAAGTAATCCTGAGCAAAACTACTAGTCTGTCTCGATATCTTCAGGGGAAGACGGTTGACGTCATCTCCGCTCGTAGAAATGCCGACATGACCATTCAAACCCTACGCCAGTGTCGGAACGAAGAAAGTTTCAACAGCGTATGGCAGATAGCATCAGCAATGGGTCTGAAAATTAAGAAGTGGCTGACCAATTCTCAGTTTGAATTACGAGAGGCCAGGGCACCCGGACAAACGCCATCGCGCCGCCTCCAAGCCCTTGTAGGTGAACACGCGCAACGACAAACGCAGCTGACCCCGGAATCGTACCACCGTATTTAATAACACTTACTATGCTTCCATCGACAAGGTGCTGTCCGAGCTTGAGCTCAGGTTTAGGGGAAATGACCAGGAAATCCTCTGTGCTTTGAGAAATATCTGTAACAGTGAAACACCTGATAAAGAAAGCTTCTCCCGCATTGCTAAGTTTTACAACATCGACGGCGAGATTCTGGAAGCCGAGCAGAAAATGTACGCGAGTTTTCGTCGCGTGCGCGGATTAGGCTACATGACAGTTTCAGAAATACTAGAGACACATGCACGAGAATGATCTATTCGATATATTTCCAGAGTTTTCAAAGGTGGTGCATATCCTTGCAGTCATACCTGCTACATCGTGTTCAGCAGAGCGATCATTCAGTGCGTTGCGCCAATTGAAAACTTACCTCCGCAGCACCATGGGGCAACAACGTGTCAGCAACATTGCTCTTATTACCATTGAAAGGGCATATGCCAACTCTGTTGTCAGCAATGACATGGACCGCATCATTGATATCTTCGGCCGTCGAAATGGAAGAGACAGCTATTTCTTCTAAGCTTAAAGTGTTTTTCACTCATATGTAGATTCATATATCAAAAAAAATTTTCACTTCATCTGTAGGCCATTGTTAGTGCATCGTATGACCCTCGTTTCCTTTCGACTGTTTCGTAAAATTTGGGCAACTTGTAAGAATTTTTTGGGCAAATGGTTCACCGCCCCCCCTGGCAAAAAAATGCCCGTACGCCTATGTGTGCAATCCTTATAAGCACAAGATGACAATGCCAGTTTGCAACAAAACTTAAAACTAGTTTCTGTTTATCTTATTTGATAAAGAGAGAATGATTAGTGTTTTCTTTAAGACAGTATTGCCTTGATTTTCTCAATATTTCCATTGTTCACTTTTCAACCACATTTGCTGCCAACTATTTCTTGGTGAACCAGAAACAAAAATGAAAAATGTTAAAACATGACATCGCCCACCCTTGTCAAATGTATAAGCATGATCGATTCATTTGTAATGCCTTCTTATCCAGCTATTACTTTTTTCTTTGGTACGTTATGAGTGAACACTGAAACCATTGCTCGTACTCTAAACATGAAAATCAGCTACAATATTCCTAAACCAGATAATATTAATAACATAATCCAAAAAATATTTTAATTCGCTTGTTCACTTCACGAGTTTGCTCACAAGGCACTTTGATTATTATCGAATTGTAATCAGGATGATAAGATGCAACTTTTTGCAAATTTTAAAATAATTCTACGAAAGGGGTTCAGAGCCACCTTAAATTTTCAAAAATATAAATTTTCAAACAATCTCGTTCACAGAGCCTCGTTCCCCTTGACCAGCGGTCGGAAAACGTGAGCTCTGGGAGCAACCATTTTGAATTCTGCCCATCCGGTCTTACGCAGTCTGCATCTACGGCGCATGCCTGAAATGGTTGCTCCCAGAGCTCTCGATTCCTGCCGCAGGCCAGAAGGATCGTGGGCTCTGGGGACGAGAATTCACTACTTGCACAATACCATAATGCACCTCTTTTACCCCCCAAAATTTTGCATACTCATTGTTTGCAATTTCTCTTGGGACATGAACATGTCCCAAGAGTAATCTAAAACAATGCCTATGCAAATTTTAGGAGGGGTAAAAGAGGTGTATTATGGGATTTGTGCAAGTAGAGAATGCAAACAAAAAAGAACACTTCATGCGCGCGCACGCGGCTAAAAGGACTGGGCAAATTCGTCTCCAGACTCTCCAGAGCCTGAGAAAGTTAGCTTTTCCCGCAAAGTTTGCAATTCGCCATGTTTTGCTCGGGTTGTTGTTCACAATTACTCACTGCAGCGAAGTTTTGTCATGGTTGTGGGTTAACAACAGGAGTCAAAGATGACGATTCTTTGTGTGTTGCTGAATTAGAAATGGCATCTTCAGAAAGAAAGCGACATCAAGCACTCCACTCACACAGGAATTCAGCCTAATGAATCATGTATGGTGATTCATGTAATGATACAATAGCAATAGTCGTATTTGAATGGTAACAAATCATATGATGATTTGATCTGTACCCTTAACACCATAGTATGATTCCAGTCCTCTCTAAATCATCACCACGATGTTTTGAGGTGTGTTAAAATCATGACTGGAATCGTAACCATGATTTACAGTCATGAATCATAGTTATGATGCAAACTGGTGTGTTAAATCATGTCTGGAATCCTAATGATTGACAGTCATATGAATCATAGCCTATTGCCAACTGATGTGTAACATCATGTCTGGAATCATAGCTACACCTGTATGATGCTGACTGGCCTGTTATACTCATATCTGGAATCACAACATGATTCATGGTTGCATGCAAAAATATCCCGAGCTAGCACTACAATAACCATAAATGTTATTGAAGTTCCAGCTCGGGATATTTTAGCATGCTTCGGAAATTTACCGGAAAGCAATCGCGCGTTTTATGAATCCATGATATACAGAAATGTACAATAGCATGGTGATTCGAGACAAAAAAAAATTATAATGAAGACAACAAACAACATGAGTGAAAATAAGCGCAATATTTTCCTGAGTTGAAGCTGAAAATTAGCAGCCTTAAAATGTTTCAATTTATTTGAAACTCCGGTATTACGTTAAATATGGATTAATCTTATTGAGGGCCAAGTATAAAAAAAATTCATCGAGTGGTTTTTAATTCACACCCAATTTAAGAATTTTAGGGCCAATTTTTGATAAAATGAAAAATAACGGCCTACACCAGTTGATATTCACGCCAATGTTTTTTAAAATCAAACGGAGCGATTTCTCTGGGATTTTCACTCGAGGTAATTATATGCTAGAAGATTCATTTAAGACCAGAATGCCATTTGGTCAAGTCTTGTGGACATAGTTTGCAATAACATTTAAAACAAGCATGTTTTTGTTGCATTTTGACACCTTGAAAATTCACTCGCAATTTTCTCGAAAACGCTCTTATAGATTTTTTTACAATTTTGCCATCGTTGAGGCAGCTATGTCAAGTCCAAGATCCCGACGTCGTATTTCCGAAATTTTGTCTGGTGGCAAGTTATTCGGTCTTATGTAAAATGGGGCATGGCGTCATTTCGTTGCTATGGTAACTCAGATCTTGGTGAAATGTACCCCACTTGAAACTTTCATCTTTCTCTGGCACACCACTAACGTTTGATTTCCTGTTGGATTGTTAATGGTGGTGCTCTAGTTGCTCAAAGTTGAATGGTATCGTGACTCAAAAATCCGATCGAGCCACCTTAAGACAGTTTCAATATGGTAGCCTCCAAGTCGCTTCTTTATAATTTTTTTTTTAAAATAGCGAACACTTTAGAGGTTGAAACTTCAGTGAGTGGAAAAGCTGAATACTTACTTGCTTTGGATGATGTTGCAAAAAGAGTAAGCTTTTTGAAGTGACCTTCTCCATTAAAACATTGACCTACGGACCAAAGTCTACACCTTTCCATTGTCAGCACAACTATTATCCTTTCATTTGTTAGAATTGTCCAATTAAGGTGGCTACCTAAAGTTTTACAATTGCATGCGCACTGAGGATGCAAGCTTATTAAGTAATCTGCACATGCTCAAAAAAGGACAATTAAATTGATGCTGTGTAGCACTTGGAATTACTGTATGAAGAAACGTGTTTTAAAAAAGGGCTTCATGTTCCATATTAAAGGGAATAATATGGAACATGAAGCACTTTTTTAAAACACCTTTCTTCACGTAACCTTGAAAAAACGCTAAACACCTGGCAACGGAGAAATCTAACTCTTTATGGAAAGGTTAACATAGTTAACACACTTGGGTTATCTAAATTAATTTACTCAGCCTCCGTGTTCCCAGTTCCAGAGCACTATATCCAAGAAATTTAAAACAAGCTAATTTTCAACTTTATTTGGGCAGGAAAACCCCCTAAAATAAAACGAAACACCATAATTGGAGAAAAGAGAGACGGTGGTTTAAAAATGTGCGATTTTAAGATCATGGAAAAAGCGCTCAAAATAGCTTGGGTCAACAGAATTCAAAATGACTTGAACAAGCCTACTGGAAAATTATTCCCAACCAACTCTTACACAAACACGGTGGTCACACACGACACCACTGCAAACAACCTAAGAACCAGTTCTATTTACTCATCTCTTTTAAACACTGTCTTCGTTCCTCCCACTGTTGAAACCAAAATTCTACGCCACGGATTTACAGCAAATACCTTCAAGAAAGTTTATCTTATGCCATTTAAAGTCACAAACGAAGTTAAAATAATAATGTTTCAGTATAAAGTGATTCATAACGTGCTTCCAACCCGCGCTACACTTTACCGAGACGGCATTTCAGAAAGCCCCCTATGCAACTTATGCAATACAGAAGAACAAATGTTGCATCACCTACTAATAAACTGCACACTAATACTCAATTTCTGGATTCTCTTTGAAGATTGGTGGCACCAAAAAACAAATGAAACAATAGTGTTATCCACAAGTCACATACTCTATGGCTGGCATGATACATGTAGGACAAAGCATTGGCAGGTCCTAAATTATTCTCTACTCATAGCCAAATATCGCATTTTCTGCACAAGCCTTCGCGGAGACATTTTTAGATTTTCAAAGCTTCCTTCTTTTCATCACCGCAAAACTTGACATTCTAAAAGAGATCGCGACTGCAAAAAAAGAACTATCTAAATTTTATCGCACGTGGGCCATTTTACTTTAATTTTATATGCTGCTGTTGTTTTAGTCTATAATTGAAAAGAGCTTTGTAATTACGCCAACCGTAAATTAATTCAATGTTGCTGTATTGTAATACATGTATTGCAAGTAGTGTATGTAAAGAGTGAGTATGAATGTAAGTAGTGTCAAGTAGTAAGTACATTGTAAGTGTAAATGTAAGTACAAAAGTAGTACTGTAAGCTATGTAAGCGTTAGTCTTGTAAATAAAATTGTTAAAAAAAAAAAAAAATTAAAAAAATAAGTTTAAAGTCACTTGAAACATTTTAAAACAAGCCGACCCATATAACCCCGCTTCAAATCAATGTAACCTCTGCCTCAGGAAGAAGTACATTTTGTCAACTTGAGTTAACCTCTCTGAACAAACACAAAGAACTCGTAACCTCAAGTACACATGCAAGCAAATTCTTCCTGACAAATGCTAAATGTTAACTTTTAGAGCTCCTCTTGTCACACAAAAGCAACAGCGTTTCCTTGTTTTTGTAAAAGCATTCACATAATTTACTGTAGCTATCATTTTTCCAATGATTACATACATGTACAGGGTGTGACGAAAAAGCTGTCCGGTAGCCCGGGACTAGTGGAATGACTTGTCGGGCTAGCGTTTTCTTATTGTAGCTTGCCCGACGAGCAAGCACTGTTGATTCCTCTTTTCTAATGAAAAATTAAGCTTTTATACCAAAAAGTGTGTAGCAGAAAGCTCCTGAGAGAAAATGATAACATTACGAGCCAAATTATCGTAGCATGACAACGTTTTGGGCTGCATTTTAGTTGCGTCCGTAAATAACGTCATGAAATGTATTTTTTGAAATGACAATATTTGTCGACTGACAGCGTGCAGTGCAAGACATTCACTCTAATCAAATTCCAGCCAAGTCATGGTGCAGTAGATTTCCTTGGAAATTTAGGTGCGTTTCATTGGGGAAATCCAAATCGGGATTCTTGTTTCTCTTTTAAAGCTGCCATTATTAAAACAAAATAGGCCCACTTAGTGTAAATTTAAAAAACAAGTAACGTCGGTCAATTTCATGGAACAGCATTAGTGTGGCATATACTGTACGATATGCTGGCTTTTTGAAATTAATCGCCATTTTTTATCGCAATTCTTGCCAAAACACAACGAGCACATGTTTATCTTTGTTTTCTTTCCCAAATCCGATGAGAGGCACAAATTTGAACCGTTTTACCGACGCATTACAATATTGTGTGACGGTTTTCAAACGGATTTTCACTGAGAAGGACGTCAAAATGACGTCACAGCTCGGTTTGTGGATCATTTTGATGGCGGCATTCACCTAAGCACACAAAATAACATAAAATTACAAAGATTCTCGCTGATTGCAACATAAATTGCACGGTTTACAACAGTTTACAACTGCTTTATAAAGAAAAGAAAAGAGAAGATTTCTTTTATATTCCAGGTTAAGCATTTGTAAACCGTTGGAAATTCGTGGCTGACAAGTTTTAAATATAGCAAAAGATGTCTTCTTATACAGTTTTGTATCCCGATTCTAATTCCTTAAACAATTTTTTTTCTAACCAAACATGTATCTATGACAGTGGCGTCAAAACCACTTGTAAACCGTTTGTAAACCGTTCGAAAACCGATGTAAACCGTGTCTCCTGGCCCTAAAAGGTGTGTCTGAAATGACAATAGCTCATAGGAACACACTTTCAAAGATCTTAAACTACTTTTTACCTACGTACAACCTTTTGGAGGAAAAATGGGCCTTTCTTGAGATATTTTTAGCTGCAATATATCTGTTGCTTGTTACATGAGGTAGAAATGCTAAAAACCTCAATTTTGAGGGAAAATGAAAGCAGCGAATCAAGTTAGGGAATTAGGCCGTAACCAGACATTCGCTCTCATTTTATTGAGCAAGTGATAAATAGTGCTTGTGCCACGTTTGGTTCGAATTTGTAAATTTCTGTGTAAGTTTTTTGCATTTAAAATATATGAAAACTCAGACAACCTTGGACAAATTGTGTTGGAAAATGGCAAAAACATGAACTCATAACCGTTATACCTATTGCATAAGTGTCAGTACCCCCATTCCCCCCTTCAATGTTGGAAAATAGTCAAATGCAACGTTGCGTTAGATCAAAGTGTTTTGTCAACATTGCACGGGGGTGGGGAGGGGCAAAATGCGAAAAAAAGGAAATTTCCAACCCTTGTGACCAAGGCTGTAGCTCACTAACTACATCCTTGAAATCTATAAATGAAAACGTTTGTCGGGTTTTTCAAAGGCCATTCACATGCATGAATGACCCGAGAACATTGAAGAAAATCTGCACGCAAATAAATTATTTCTGCATGTATTCATCTTGGGGCTATAGTATAGGTCACTATTCAACTGTTTTATAGTTGAACTAGGCAAACTATTGAAAGCCTTAAGCGATATCAATTGGCAATGTTTTGCATCACAAGTTTAGATCACATGACTGTATTTGGAATTCTCGTCCACAAAATCTTCATGTAAGTTGTAACTGCAACTTCTAGTGGTCAGGTGTAAAAACTGGTCATTTCTGTTACATTGTTTAATTTGAGGTTGAAGTTAAAACGAAAATCACATTCAAGAAT
>JAHPZR010035285.1:0-20000 GCA_019787425.1 Platygyra sinensis
ATTATAGCACAGGCAGTTAAAACAGCTTTGTACATGAAACTGATAAGAAATTACATTGTCTCTGCATTCCTTGTGGTTTACAATTAACATTCATTCATCTCGTCGTGGATCCTAGGAAATGAAAAAACAATTAATAAAATAATAACTTGAAATCGTGGTGGCCAGACTGGCGACCAGACGTGAAAAGTTAGTCGCCAGCGGACCAAATCCAGTCGCATTGGCAACCCCACAGGTTGCAACGTGGAGCCCTGCAATGCAATACTTCCAATAAGAAAGATCCCGAGGGAGATGAATTACAACCAACAAAGCACAGAATCAAGAAACTCCTTTGAGTGCAGAAAGGATCAATGCATCCTAATTACAAGCATTCATTGTGTCCAACATTAAAGACAAAGCAATTTATAACTACCGGGGTATTACCAGGCAACTACTTTTATGTTAAGTTTTTGTATGACTATGGTACAGATCAGGCTGAAGATTCCAAGGAATATTCTTTCTTGTAACAGATTTTTTCATTCACAGTTGCCCCCTGGTTTCTTGATTCCTGATGTCATAATTAACAATCTTTATATACATGTATATAGACAGTAGGATTTGGAGTATTTATACTACTTTAAGCCATTGATGCCTGTGCCGCCCGTAACCGCCTGTGAACCTTTGCTTTCTTCCACTTCTGACGTCATCATTTTTTACCAAAATTGGCATCATCTATACTCTTTCCCATGATGCCTAGATCAGAGTGATCGGCTTAATGGCGCCCGAGATAATTATGCACAAAAATGCTAAAAAAGATGAGTGAAAAACTCAGAGCAAAATTTACTGCCACTACACCTAACTGCTCCACGGTAAAAATTGGCTGCTTGGATGACTCTTTCTTAGAATTTTTTTAACTGCAAGCAAGCCCAGTAAAAGGTCAATCCCTGAAGCGAAAAGAAAAGAAAAGAAAAGGAGCAAAAGGAAAGGAAAAAAAAAAACATCAAAAATCGACGTAGGCCACCTTCTCGTCCAAAAACTCAAAATTTTGATTTCTGCGCATGCACGAGCCAAAAGTTCGTAAAACGTGATTTTAGTGGCAAGAAGGGCTAGCTGTCGTGTTACAAATGCATTTTCGACCAGATTGAAGCTAATTTGGCCAAGATCCAGTCTCGAAACCACCAAAATGTCCAAAAAATGCATTTTTGGCAAAAAGTTCCAGGAGTCAATGGGTGAACTAATCTGAGACTTTGATAAAGGATCAGGAGGTTTCTTTAGGATAAACATTTTGCAACATACTGACATGAGAATTGTATCTGTGACCTCTTTTCAGAGAGCCTTCTTTAATAAGGACACTCGAATAATGCAGACATGTACATGTCCCCCACCAGCCCCTGTGTTAATCAAGTTCCACTTACCAACAACTTTTGTAGGATGAGGAGTCTGCCAAAAACCCACCAGACTTATAGTAGAGGCTACCTAGTCAGTTTTTATGGCTATAACTTTTTAGCTTCAGAACTCTGGGACCTTGATAGAGTATTGTAAATCATTGCATAAGATTTATGCAATACCCTTTTATACATAGTTCAAGTCTGTAATGATTTGTAAACGATTTTATTTCCTGATATCCTATCCTGGAATCCCACCACTTCATTTGCTTGAAGGTTTGAATTTCCAGGAGTCAACTGTACATTCATGTAAGAGTTTTGAAGTATAATAATTGAATTCATTGTGTGACACAACTGTTTTAATTTTTATCTTTGTTAGGATGTCCCAACAGCAGCTGATTTGGTCAAAGTTAGTGGGCTACACTTTTCTTCTTCAGACCTCTTAAGGATGGAGCGAATCATTCTTGATAAACTTAAATGGAATCTGTCAGTGAATGCTTCAACTCCATTGTATTTCCTGCAAGTAGTAAGTACATGTGTAGAGTTACATAGCCTCTTCCAGGCGTTCAGTTAGTCAGGGCACAGCGCAGAAAACAGTGTGCGAAAAATAAAAAAGTGTGGTCAGAGGAAGCGAAAGAACGCCTGTGGGCAAACTTAACAAAAGGTTGTTCCGGTATACCAGGATCTGGTATACCCTCTTGATTGGTCATCTTTGACAGATTTTGTCAACACCAAAGCATTACTGACACAGATGAGATATGCAATATGGCGGCGGTCAGAGACCTTTCAACGAGTGACACGGTGTTCAAATCTGTTATAAACAACAAGCTAAAAGATTTCCCAAGTGAAGTGCCTTCGTGAAGAAGAGAAGGATTGCATAAAAATATGGTCAATGAAAGACGACTTTGCAATCCTTCACACCGGTTTTTGAAAGAGTTTAATCTTTCAACTCTTTCAATGAGTTATGTCTGATGATTCAAGAAGCCGGCACCGTCTTCACAATCATGGTTGCTTGTATAGCTCTTGAGGCAATAATGAAAGACCAAGTTGAACAGTTGAACAAAATCGGAGTCGCAGCAACGCTGATTTCCCTTTCGTAAACAGGTGATGCAATTTTTAAACGGTCGATGCCATCATTAGTAGCCAAGCCTTTCAGAATGAACAATGCCATATCTCCTTTAGTTTAGGCCTGGACAAGGTAGAAACTACTATAATATTTGTTGATGGAGTAAAATGCACTCACCAAATGCTTAATTGTTCATATTCACACTAGTTTGCTTGCGGTTAGCTCTTATTTGATGTTTGGGGCAACTCTATTATTAATGTTTAAGAATGTCACGTTTTATAATTAAATTTTGGGGAGATTTGGCAGATCAACCTGGTAGTGTAGTGGTATAAGAGGGATGTTAGGAAACAGAGGTTCTGGGTTCGATACTAGGTGGTTACTTGCAAATTTTCCTTTTTCTTTAATGTAGTAGAGAAAAATTTGTTTACAGTTAAAAAATTTTTTTAAGTGTTGCGAAAATGGCATCAACTGTTTACAAAAGGGAAATGCGCTGCAGCAACATGTGGTGTTTATGCTTTGTTTAGGCTCATTTCTATTGCAAAATATGTATTGGCTCTCAGTTTGAGGGAAAAAGTTTGAAATATTCCGTGAGCATGTTTCAAAGAAAGGTTGACAACTGAAAACCATAAGCGGGCAGTCATGTTACGAGTCTCTGTATGCACGGTTCATAAGTGGGCAGAATGGCCTTTTGTAAAGTTTGCCCACAGGTGTTCTTTTGCTTCCTCTAACTGCATTTTTATTATTTTTTTTTTTTTTCCCGCTGAGCCCATCTAGTGAATGCGTGGAAGAGGCTGAGTTACAGGGTCCGAAATGAACTTTTTTAGCTAGCAGGCGTCAACTGGCAACTAAATTTTTATTTTTAGTCGCAGATGGAAAAATGTGATTGCCAATAAGTGTCAATAACATTTTTCCTTCGCAGTGAAACACAAACCAAAATTTTTGGTTGCCAGATGGAAAATTCTGCCAATTCTTTTTAAAGGGGCATTGTCACCAGGATTTTGCTGTTTTAGGTCAATTCTGTGCTAAAATCATTACTTTAAGGCTTTAATCATAAACAAAAAGCTTCTGTAAAGTTTTAGCAAAGATATAAAATGAATTTTATCAAAGAGGGCTGACCATAATAAATTTCTTGAGGATTTTTGGAACTCGTGGCATCAAAACTTGAAAAAATTGGCCGATTTTTTCAAATTTCAATCCATTTCCATCCATGCCATCTGTAGCGACAGGCGATAGGAAACAGTTTCTGTACCTTCAAATAGTCTTCAATAACAAAACTAGATCATTAGTTTTGTAATTCAATTCATGCGAAGGCACCTTCTAGCTTTTTATTAAGTTGCCAAATAGTGTGGCAATGGCACGGCACCCTGTTAAGAATCAGAACAGAGAGAATGCTTTTGGGGCCGCAATGGCGATTTTTCTACTAACAAATAACTGTTACAGTCAATGCCAGGGTTTTGCTGGCAAAATACAAATTTGGAATTGATGTTATTAGGAATAAAGCAGTGCTGAAATCATTTTTTGACTTTGACTGATCTATATTTCCATTTTTTGATGCCCAGAGAATATCTAAATCTTCAACTAATTTTTTCCCGGGTGTTCTGTCTCCACTTTGTAATAAATTATGGAAAGATTCCAGAACATCCTTGGACACCACATCGCCTAAATAAATATTTGTGGCGAAAGAATGCATGTGGCCTCTTGTGCCTGCAATTCGTATGTTATCAATGGGAAATCGCTGTAGAAACATGGTTGAGAAGCTTTGAACTGATCATAGCTGTGAAACATTGTGGTAGATTTATAAGAACAGGTCTGGAAAATAGGTTTTATACAGTGGAATGGTAAAAAGTAAGTGGCCAATTGGCAGGGGGCTTTGAATTTGGCTGAAAATCAAAGTTATTGTTTATACAATTATCATGGCTTGAAATATTTAATCGCCCGCTGGTGACCATTTGTGAAATTCTGATTGCCAGTACAAAATATTTAGTCATATTGGCGACCAGGAAAGCGCAATTTTGGACCCTGAGTGACACAGCCTTGATGCAGATTTATCTTGTATGAATAATTGAAGGAAAGCTGAAAGTGCAAATTTAAGCTGACAATTTCATGAAAATTTTCTTGCAGTTCCATGCACTGTGTGTTTCAAAAGGATTTCTTGACCACTGCCCAGTGAGCCAACATTTACAACACATCACTGCTTCTTTAGAAGATCTCCTTTGTAACCACAAATTTATGTTCTTCAAGGTGAGAAAAGTAATAAATTAATTCCAGATGAATGAATGAATGTATGAATGACTGAGTGATCAATAAATGAAAATAATTAAAACATATATGCTAATAGCCATGTTTAGAGTTATTGCATCTATACCTTTCAGGGTTGTCAGTAGGTATTTGAGTAGCAGGTTCCATCCAAAAATTAGGCAGCTATTTCCATTTTATTTCTCCAATATCACGCTCAGAACTGACCTACTAACATGTGGAGTAACCAGCGCAGTATTCAAAATAACTGGTGAAATGTGCCGGTTGTCAGCTTATTTTGACAACCCTGCCTTTGCACCCAAACAACTGGCAGTTTTCAAGAAATGTGAATGTTTGCATAAAGCTGTGAAACATACATGTATCAAAAATCTTTTGTCAAGACATAATTCACCTCCACTTGTGATTGTGAAGCAGCATCTACAAGTACAGTATCTCTTTTTGTTTCAGCCATCAACCTTATCACTGGCTTTGCTTAGTTGTGAGTTGGTGTATGTTAGCAGTAATTGGCTCCTGGCAACACATTACTTGCAGCAAGAAGCAAAGGTAATGATACCAGTATCATTGTTAAAAAGGGTGTGCTTGTGTAACTGGAAGTAAAGTGTTTGTCAGACAGGTTGAAGGTCGACTGGGTGGCTTTTCAAGCTATGCAAAATGTTCTGTTGAGGGGAAGTGGGGAAGGGTAATTGTGAAAAAAAAGTCATTGTGAAAGATAATTGCATAAACATGCTCTTTCCAATCACCCATCCTTCCTTATCAACCCCAGACAATTCAATGGTCATCCTTGACAGCAAGACTCACTTTCGTGGAATAATTAAATCTGTTTTAGTAGCTGAGTTTATATTTTATATATATACAGTCAAACCTCTATACTTCAAATCGGAATGATTAACAACAACAACAATCTTTATAACTATTGCAGTGTTTTGAACTTCTGGGATCAGTGGAAATCAACATTCTTCTGTTTCAAAAGTGAAATGAGCATCTCTTCAGCCACACTTTTTGTGAAATCAACATTTCTTGATTTTTAAGTGAAAAATCTCTGGTTGTGCATTTTACCAGGGACTGGTTTTTGATTTGATGACAGGCTCAAGCCAAGTTAATTTAATTATTGTAATGGGAGTTCTTCTTTTAGGCTTGGCAAAATCTTTAATATGATTATGCAGTTCACTTCATGAAAGCGTCAAATATATATATCTTATTAGATGTTTTGTTGTGTAGTATCGCTGAGTATTTTTACGAGTTGTGCCATATTTTGACGAGCCGGTAGGGCAAGTCAAAATGCATACAACGAGTAAAAATTCTCAGCGATAGTACACGACAAAACGTCCAATAAGAGATATATTATCCAACACGCCAAATTGTTATGTCCGTGTGAGCGAATTTCACGAATATTTTACGGGGAATGCTTGACAGAACTATGTGAAGCAGAACAGGATTAGGGTGGGAAATCCAGCTTACTGATTGGTCAATAGCAAACAAACCTGTCTAACCGGTCCTCTGGAGTACAAATACCGCGTGATATTTACTTGCTTTGGGCGTTATTTGTACGCTACAAAGTGCAGTTGGATAATAATTAAGAGCTAGAATTTCAATTGTACAAATGATGTCATAAGCTATTGGAGTTGCTGGATCTAATCTAATTTAACTGAAATTACTGTCATTCCTTCTCTCGTTCTTTGTTAGTCATCACTAGTGATATGATTAGGTACAATTATTTGCTTGAACATTATCAATTTGATCTGCAAATCTGAATTTAACTGCATACACTTAAGATGGTCAATTTGCATATTAAGTCTTCTCTTTGTAACTGTTAGTGTTTCTCTCTCGGCAGATTCTGGACGCAGAACTCTGGCAGTGTTCCAAACTGCTGAATGAACACTTCAACTCTGTTTCAAACAATCCCTTTTCCAGATTCAAGACTTTGTCAATAACTGATCAAGAGGATCAACCCTTCACAATGGTAGAAAACTAAGAGGTATACTTTCTTTATGTTAACCACATGTATATGGTAGTTTAATGTTAAAGGTACATCTTGTCGTCAATGGTATTGATAATTTTTCTTGAAAAGACACAAAAACTGATAAGAAGTAAATAAAAAGCTTGTGTGATACTTTTAATATTCCACCATGTGCAGTGCGAAAAGTAATAATTTCTTCCTAAATTGAAAACAAAATGTAAGCTTTTTCTAATACTTGTAATATTCCATCATGTGCAACACCAAAATGTCAACATGTAAGTGCTGAAAACAATGCCAAAATGCTTGTTTTCTCGTTAGAGTTTTGTTTGTAACACTAAAGAGTGGCGCCATTAATTTGCTCTATTGCTTTTCTTAGTGCAAAGTCCTTAGGACAGAGGACTATCAGTGTTAAAATGTTGGGAAACGCATTTCAACTACGCAAAATGCTAGTTCCTGATCAAAAACATTGCCCTCAGATGTCAATATTTCTGTCAATTGGGCACCATATGGCATTATACGAAACGACTGTTTTTTCCAGAAATCAGTTAACTTCTTGTAAGGGTGGTTGAAGGAGCAAATGAACCCTCTCACTTAGTAGGTGAGACAAGTGGCCCATTGTGTGTGTGCAAAAGTTACTTCCAAATCAAACATGGCATCGTGTGTTGTGGGTTTCTCCAAGAAAAGTTCAGTGCTCAGAGCAAAAACTCAGCTTTTTGAGTTGATTGGAGCTAATTTGGCCCAGATCCAGGCAGAAAATCTCGAAAATGTCCAAAAAATATGTTCTTGGCAAGAAGCTCCTGGAGTCAACGGGTTAAATTTACATTTTCTTCTAGAGGAATTGTTTTGGCCAGTGTTATAAATTCCACTGGTCAGGAATAAGGAGCCAATAAGAGCACTGGGAATATTTATATCTCACTACAAACCGAAGGAAAAAATCAGCACAAAAGTGGATAAGTTAAGTACTATTTTTGACATCTGGCAATCCCATAGCCTCACTCTGTTTGGGACAGTTCTTATAACTATGCCTTGGAATTTCACAGCTGGTGTACTCAATATCAATTCTTGACACGCCTTCAGAATATATGAAAGCCACTAACTCTCTTTTAAAGTTAAAAAAAAGGCAAGGCAAAATTAAATATTTCTCTTGATCATAGTAACGGAGGTTTGAGTTAATGTCCAAAGCACTAAAACAAGTGTGGATCACAGCACATTAGAGCATGCATGGGAGGAATCCTGAAAGATGATTCCCAACTATTTCCTTAGAAATAACGGTGGCCTGAACTTTTTGTTAAAATGCAATTGCAATGAGAAACCTCTGAAGCAAACCAACTTCTAGCAGTTGGTATAATCTCAGATGAGTGGAAACTGTCAAGGGTATTGCCCATATGCAAGGAAGGGGCAAAAAATGACCCGGCCAAC
This sequence comes from Platygyra sinensis, assembly GCA_019787425.1. Taxonomy (NCBI): domain Eukaryota; kingdom Metazoa; phylum Cnidaria; class Anthozoa; order Scleractinia; family Merulinidae; genus Platygyra; species Platygyra sinensis. The sequence goes on from JAHPZR010035285.1 coordinate 8,060, forward strand.
AACTACAGGCCAATCTTAGTTTTGCCTGCAATTAACAAGGTGATATAAAAAATTGTTTGCAACGAATCCGGAGTATGTAATGGAGCATGATCTGTTAGCTAACTCTCAGTCTGGTCTTACACCCCTGCACTCCACTTGAACTACTCTTCTGGAAGCTACCAATGAGTGGCACTTAAACATAACAAGCACCTCCATAAAGCAAAACAAAAACAAGTAGATAAAAGCACCTTTCCCACGGAAATGCATAATTATTTCCAACTCTCTCCTAATACCATCATAGACTTGCACAAAATAAAAAATGTAGATTGCTAAATGGGCATGTGATCTACAAGCTGACCTGCTTCTAGACCCCTTTTTCAATCGTTTTAAAATGTTTGCAAACATAACAAGCTTAAAGAGAATTCTACTTTGTACAAATTTGACCCTATTTGAATAGTATATGAGAAGTAATTAAAACTTCCCACGTACAGATTTTTTTTTTGTTTTTTAGTATAATGGAAAGAATCAGAAAAGGAAGTGATCTGCCTAAAAAAAAGTGGGGGTCACCGAACATCCAACAAAAATATTCACACACCAAGTTAACGCAAAGGTCATCAACTCTATATTTTGTTGAGTTTCGACTCAGTGCGGGTGCTTGAAATACATGAAGTGGAACATGCCACGTCATGTATAGCGTGCACACTAGAGATGTGCAGTAGCAATGGGTGCGAATGTCATTAAGGCAGTCTTCCACTGTAGATGTTTACAGTCATGTGCTTTTAAAATGTTACTACCAAAGGCATTTGAAAAGTAATAACATCTCTCTCATCATCCTTTTCAGGTTATCCAGCCACTTTGTCTGAAAAATATGCTATAAAGTTACAGTGCACAGTCATCTTAAATGAATGACATGCAAGCATGGATTGGAACACCAACAGACCAACAAGCCCAAACCTTAGTGTAGTTAAAAGGTTCCAAGCAAGAATCTTTATTCTCACTGTAGAATTTTAAATTTGTATACCTTTTTATGAGAATTTATGTATCAGACGTTTCAAGGTTATCAGAGGATTGTTGTTAGTGGTAGTCCAGACATGTTTCACTGTGTGTTAAAATACATGTCAATTTGAAATATCCGTTTTTATGGTAGAAATGAAGGAAGAAGAGGAGAATTTACAATGTAGGCATTTTGTTATATGTGTAAATAATTTGGTATGGATTAGGAAATAAAGGAAATTTTATTGAATGATTGACTGATATGTTTATGATTGTGTATAACTATCATTGTTAATAACAATAATAACAATAATAATAATAATAATAATAACTTTATTTAAGTGTTGTATGGATTTAGCACTGTAGTGCTAATTGGGGACACTGTAAATAAGGAACAAAATATTTCAAATAGAACATAAACTGTTAAGAATCCCAACTGGCGGGAGGCTGACTAGTTGACTATTTACACAACGCGGTCGAGGAGTTGAACTCAGGACTACCGAGAACAAATCCAGAAAGCAGCAGGGTGGAGGATTTGAACCTGGGACCTCCAGATTTCAAACCCAGCGCCCTAAACCATTCAGCCACTGCTGCCTCCTGTTAAATATGGCCGAGTATGCTTGATCTTGATGTTGAGGGTGAACTTGTTGTTACAATTCACCCACAAAGCTACCAGTTAGTTGACATGTGTTTGAAGATCAGGGTAACAGATGACACAAAACATCATGACAGCCCCGAATCCAATTCTAAAATGATGTCTTTGTACCTAAATGTACTCCTTACTTCCCTCAGAGTTGTAACCGTGCTTGAGCCTGTAATCCAATAGAAAAACAGTACCTGGGCAGTGGTCAACTTGAAAAAATCATGCACCCTCAATGACCTTGAGACCTAGGCCCACAACATGGTCATGTGATACTGATCAGTGGATACCTTGTTTTGACAGCTGTCAATTAAGCATAACGTGGATGGCAATATCAATGATGTACCTATAGTAATGGTGCTACTCTTATTTTTCAAACTATTGGGGTTTGACAGATGAACAGTCACATGACAACCAAACTTTTTTTAGATCGATGGTTTACCAAATTTTCTAAGGTATGGGGCTCTGCTCATCTTTGGCACTCAGGAGCTCCACTATAAAACTGGACTGTCACTGGTGAAAACAAATTTTTAGCCAAAATGTTTCTGAAAAAATGTAACAAAGTGATTATTAAACACCGCAGGGAAAAGGAGAGGGCCTTATTCTGTAAATTGCTCTTACTAGGGATTTCTGTGTTTCTAAAGACAAAAGAACCCTCAAATTTGGTGATGATGTACTAGAAAATTATGATTCTTAGTCATGGCTTAGCCTCAGGGAACAGGCTCCCGGCAAGAACAAAAAAATAAAATTTGGTGAGCATGAAACAGAAGAATAAACGAAACAATCAAGGTGGGAGCCAGTTCACAGGCCAGTCATGGCTCAAATCTCAACTTAATGGTTGCGACTTATGTTTTGTAATGGTCATTTCAGTGATGGTTTTCTACCATGATTCATGACTTGAAGAAAAAGCAATCATCTAAATGACCAAATACCCCTCCCAAGTTTACTACCCTATGCTAGAAGGGAAAACAAAATGGAAAAGCAGTTACGTACAGGCTGAAGTTTATTTTGATTTCATTCAACCAAACAATATCAAATAAAATTAAGTCACATTCCTTGGCCTGTAGGGTGGCCCATCTTTTTGTCTGCTAATGGCCCAACCTCCATGAAGACTGCCATCTGTCGCTGATTAAGATTCATCCACTTTGTACTACAGATGTCAATGCATGATTCCTGTTCAAAATTAGAATGAAGAGAGAAGAAAAAATAAATCATAACAAAACAGGAAATTCTAGACCCAATGTCTTGGCTTCATCCCATCTCATCGTAAATCAGTGCAGCTGCATATCCTGAACACACTAACACTCACAAAGGTTGGAATAAAGTAATTATTTCACAACCTTAACCGATTTTACAGAAAGTAAAATTATTTTCTCACCCAGTAAAGGTGAGATTGTTGGGGAAAGCATAAAAGTCTTATTTGCAAGCAAATATTTTATTTGCGGCTACAGGAAGTGAGCATATTTTAACCCATTGATTACCTGCCCAGAACTTTTTGCCAAAACATTTTTTTTTGGACATTTTGCAGATTAATTTTGCAACATGAAGCATGCCTTTCTTTCCCACTAGCATTGCATTTTACAACATTTTTGCTCGGGCATGCACAGAATCTGAGACAAGTTAGTAAGATATTTATTATATATCTACTGCGTGTTGGACAGGTTCAGAATGATTTCTGATCATGCAGAATGGCTTCAAATTTCTGATGTACATCGCAAGTAAAACAAGTCAATATTTGAAATTGTTGTTTATAAGTAAATGGTGGGTTTAAGAGTGCTTTTCAATTGAGTGTTGTAAAACCAAAACCAAACCAATAAACTTAACAATTAGACTACTTAGCCAGATTTAAACCATAAAAAAAAATCAAAACCAAAGTAATTGCCTGATTACTTTGCACACTCAATGGAAAACTAGCTATTATAATAGTAATCGTATCTAAAACAAAATTCTCGATCGTGATTGGTTCTCCGCGTGCCTATTTGTCACGTAATCGGCGCCCGATCATGTGGGTGTCCAATTACAGCTGTCCGATTTGAACTTTTTGTAATCGGACACCTGTAATTGGATACCCACGTGATTTTCACGCCAATTACGCGCGCTTCAATGGCTTCCTTAGCAAAGTTTTCTACAGTTTTCAAAACTTAGGAAAAGCGCTACAGATGTTGTTGCTCAAAAAAGTTCTCAGAAGACATCTGTCCTGAAATTTGTTATAGATACGATTAATTAGTAATTGGACCTCGTGTCGTACAATTCAGGGACTAATCGTGCTCGTAATTTCAAATCGGCCTCGCGCTTCACGCTCGTCCGATTTTGAAATTACTTGCTCGATTACTCCCTGAATTGTACTCCACTTGATCCAATTACTATTACTTAAATAGAAGAAATATAATGATAATTAGGCTATTATTTCCTGTGGATGAACATTGTTTTGTTTGATTGTTACAAACAAAGGACAAATATCAGTCTTGTCTATAAACAAAAAGTTTATTTCAATTGTAAAATAACCAAATCAATGCACGCACTCTGATTGGTCAATCTGCTATTGTTTACTGTGCCAGTAAACTCGTGGAAAAATTGCATGTCTTCTAGATTGTTATATTAAAGCAAGAGACCACAAGTTTCTATGGTGCAAAGGCATGATAAACCACTTGGGATGTTGGAGGAAAACTTGAAGAATTCGTAAATCATGTGTGACTCCTGATTTACAGTCTTCTCGTGTTCTACCAACATCTAGCCTGCGTAGCTTGGCGGTTTGGTGTAAGCAGTTTGAACGCGGTTAAACGAGTGGCGTGACTTGTAGCGGCAAAGCTGTGAGGAACTCAGTTGTCTCTTCCCCAGGCTCCTTGCGGCTTCCCCACTCGTTTTAGTGCGCTCGAATTGCTAAATAAATAAACCGCCAAGCTAAGCAGGCTACCAACATCCCACATGGTTTATCAGCCTATAAACCATAACTTGTGGTCTATTGCTTAACTATAAAACGTACTTTTTACAGTTTTTAAAGGTGGAAGTTACATTTGTAATTGCATGGACGTTTGTCCGTAACTGCAATGTTTGTGGGAGCTATTTGCCTAATGGTACTTAATCTAATCTTATCATTTTCTACCTGCAGTCAAAGTTTTAAATAAATCTGTACATAGGAAGTTTTGAGCACATCCTTAACAGCAATTGATATGAAAATTTGAGTTATCAATAATGATGTTATTGAATGCCCATATTAATCGATAGCAATCAGCGATTAATATTTAGCTCTAATTAACTGAGCAGGAGGTCTGTATGCAAGAATCTTGACTGAGGTTGTCAGTACAGACTGATGCAGTGAGGTCTGGACACATGACCAGAGGTCAACATCCTCCCTATACAGACCGACTGTCAATAAGATGTTTATTGCAAAATATGGCAAGGAAGAATGATTTAATTCATTGAATGTAACTGGTTTGTACTAACTGACATTTTGCTTGCAAACGGCAATAAGCTGAGTTTAATTCTGCCAAAGTTCACTTGTCCTCTTTACTTCTTTTTCTCCTCAGGCTTTTTGGCACTTCCATATAGAAATATTGTTCAACATTGATAATAATTAGAATAGTCAATGATCCTGCATTTAGTTTAGAACTAAACATTAACCGTCTAGATGCTGGTCTAGATGGGAAAATCCAGACCACTTTAAATATCGATTTCAGCCAATCAAATTTGTGAATTTGGTAATTGCCAGTCCTTGTGAGACAGAGCCATATATTAATAATGATTGATATTGATTGATTTCCATAATTGATTTTTATCAATAAATATTGACTATGCCTGGGTTGAAGATTCTTCAACTGGAAAACATCATTACCCACCCCTAGGAGAGGTAGTGCACATTTAAGGGGGGAAGGGTTTGAAAACCCACAATTTTTTAACAGAGAGTAAGAAACAAAACTGAAATTTTCAGGAGTATGGGAGGGGTTTTTCAAACTGAAAAACCCTCTGTGTGAGGGTTTGGGATCTTCTGCCATACAGCACAATTAAACTTTTCAAGTACAAATTCATTAGCAACATCTTTAGATACCCTAGGGAGAGGGATATTTTCTTCTATTTTCTGAAAATATTTATTCCCAATTGGTAGGGTATTTTTTTAGCTTTTGTGCACTTCTCAGAACCAATCCCAACCTATATCCTGGGATCTCCTAGGGATGGAGAAGTACAGGTTTACTTTTTGACAGGTGCTTAAAAGGAAATGATGTGCACAGTCTCACCTCCTGTGTAGTTACTTTGCGATAGTTCAGATTGGTTACACAGGCAATAAAACAATTCTGAGTAAGCTTGTTGTATAACTGCAGGAATTCTTTGTACTGAAAGAAAAGGAAATCTCAAATTCTTGTTCAGTTAATTATTACAGAATCAAAGCAGTGACTGCCACTTAATGCATTTAAGTTTACACTCTACTTGGTTATGATGATGTCCATGTCGCCAAGACAGTGAATAAATTTTAAAACTGGGCGGTTCCTTTTTTTAACTGCACCCCAAAGAAATCTGAGGGGGAGGTGAGGAGTCTTAACAAGCTGTCTCTGAAAGGGCAACTGTGTTGGCACCATTGATCTTTTAATGAATTCTGAAGGGGAAGTGTGTTGGCCCTTTGAACTTCCTTTCTCAGGGGGTAAAAAGTTTCCTTTCCTGAGGGGAAAAAAGCTCCCCAATAGGTGGAGGGGTGCGGATATTAAATGGAATGATCCACTGTGCGCACAGAATAAACTTATAATCCCTATCTAGCTCTAACTGTGTAAGCTTACAGTTTTGAATTACAGGAAGTCATTAGCTTTCACTAATAATACACCACCTCAGGATCAGAAGAACTAAGGACTACAACTAATCGTAGTTAATCGACTGATGAAATGTTGTTAGAAAACCCTACCGGTACGTACGTAATTCAGAGTGCGAAATACCCTGAGCGAAAATGAGAGGCACAAGAAAAAAACTCACATTTCGAGCTGCTAGGTCCTCCGCTATAAACCTGTCCATAAAAAAACACGATTCAAATTTGCTTACATCTAACTTTTAAATAGGGCTAAAGTCGATCTATCAGAGTCGCAGACTCTCTCAGTCATCTCAGAGTCACACTTTCAAGCGAAACTTCATGTAAGCTACAACCGACCATAACTCCGAACGCGCGCGCGATCTGGGAAGATTGGTGCGAGCGTAGCAGAATGGAAGGAAGGAGAGAATGCGGTTTCTTTTCCGTGTTAATTTTCACGCTATTTTTGTTAACACATGGACAATTTTTTCAGCATCGTGAAGCTGCAGACTCTAAATTTCTCCCAGTCGTTATCAACACGTGGGGACCTCCTTTTACAAATGCGACCGCTGAAGGTAAGCCTAAAATAATGCACTAGTCATTTGTTTCCCCCTCTCCCCCACCCCCGCGACATAGCGGGGAAATTTGCGACCAAGCGATGCTAATTATGGGGAATTCCACCACGCACCAGGCCAGAATTCTTTGGAAAACCACCACCCCCGGGGCTAGCTGAAAGACCTTGTAAAAGAAGGGATTGTCAACTTCTGCACTAAATACATTTTGAGAAACAACAACTATTAGGAATGTTTCAACCAGCTTAACTTACTTACCACTGAGGTTGTTTGGAGTAAAGCTTTTTGATCAGACAAATAGTGTGGGAGAATAACCAATAAGCTGAGAGAAGACTTCGTCACGCTATCCTCTCTGGTAGCCATGTTGGATCGCTGCTAGTGAGGAATACACCCAGAATCCTTTGCACACAGTCTCCTTGTGAGCGCTTTGTTTTTGAAAATTTCCCCGGGGGTATTTTAGGTCAGGCAAATTTGGGGTAAACTCCCTGGGGGTCTGGGCATAAAATCATCGCAAAGCTGCAGTAATTGCCCCACTACTGCCCGACAAAGTTTAGCACAATAGACTTGAAAGTCTGCCTGCAAAACAATATCCAAGTATTAAATTTCACTTGAAATAACTTGAAATGAAAAATTGAAAGAACAGCTGGTGAAGAATCAACCTGAAAATATTATGTGTACTTGGGACTGTGATGAAAACTGGATGTTTTCTTACACAACGATGTTCTCCTGAATACTTGTGGAGATGCTTCATTGAACAGACCTTTTCCGTGATGCCGCAGCTGTAATATTTTAGGCCTGTTTCAAACGCCGTGCTAAAGTCGTGCCGAACTAAATTCAATTTGGCTCGACTGTAGCACGGCATTGGCATGACTTGGTTTCAAACGTCGAGCCATGGTCGAGCTTAATTCACTCACTAGGCTTTTACAAAAGAGACGATATTAAGAACCAGCAGTCTAACGGATAAATCCAAAATGATAATTTTAGTTATTTACTCGTTTAGTTCGGCACGACAATAGCACGCCGTTTGAAACCATGCCGTGCCAAAGTCGGGTAGCACGGCAGAGTCGAACTTAATTCTTAAATTTTTTTATTTTTATTTTTATTTTTATTATATGCATGGTTACACACACTCATTACAATACTTGCACAGCTACTTACACTAATAGTACTAAACATCCATTCATTAACTATGTACAAAACTAATACATAGAATTACAATATGTATAAAGAAATACAATCACTCGCAATACTAACTTAATTCTTAAATGGTTTCAAATGTCGTGCTACAGCTGTGCCAAAGTCAAACTTTAATAATGAATTTAGTTTGGCACGACTTAAGCGCGGCGTTTGAAACAGGTCTTAATTCACTTGTCTCAAATACCTGTAATGGGATGCTTAGGGGGCATACTAATAAAATATATTTATTTGCCCCCTGAGCATCCCATAATAGCTATTCAAGAAACAATTATACAATTAAAAATTACTGCTGTATCGCCAAAAAAGTTCCATAGCACTTGACACTTCTGGCGATGAACCCTGTGGTGTTCAGTTCTGCCAATGTCAGGTGAAGAGTGACTTGACGGTCGGGTTTGCTTAGTCTGAAAAAATCTGTGATTGCCAAGGACATATCCTGGAACTGCTACAAAGTTGAACATCAAGAACTCTTTTCCATCCTTTGAAAACTGTCAGGCCAAATTTCATAGCCTGCCTTGTATTTTTCTGGATGTCTGATTCAGAAACCAAGGAAAAATGTGAGTGAATGTCAGCCATTTTGTTTTTGTTTGGATCATGCATAATATTCACTCATTATTCACTCCCATTAGCTAGTAAGAGATACATGTACCAAATCAATCACTTTGCTTAAAACACCAAGATCACTGAGTGTGTATATACAAATAACAGTTAGCCCTCCAAAGAATTTACAAGAAACCTAATAATGTGCACAGCTCTTGACCAGGATATACATTTGTAATGAATTGTCCTGTAATTTCACTTGAAGCTCTTCTCTGCAGAGTTACATTTAGATAAAGAATTGGTCACAGCAGTCTTTAAAAATTTTTTCTCTAGCTTTTACTCGATGAATATTGGTCAGTTTGCATTAAGGGGAATTGACAATGTCACAGCTGTAACCTAAAGAAACCACTGATCAATATGTAGAGGTTTCCTGGCCATAAGTCCCTTAGTCATGTCATTGGAGCTTTTCGTCATTTGAGAATCCATTGAGTATTTCAAACCTTAGTGCTCTGTACTTAAATCTGACCTATAAGGGTGCATGGCGCATTGATGATTATTTGACTTTTAAAGCTTGGCATGTTATATCAAGTGGGAAAGGAAGTGCATTGGATGCCATAGAATCTGGTTGTTCAGTGTGTGAGACAGAGCAGTGTGATGGCACTGTAGGATATGGTGGAAGGTTGGTATTGTGCTAATGAAATGATGATCATTGCCAGTATCTTACATTTGATAATCCTCATGTTCTGCAATAATAATAATAACAATAATAATAATAGTGATAACGATAACGATAAGGATAAGGATAAGGATAACAATAACGATAACGATAATGATAATAACTTTATTTAAGTGTCTAGATGTAGATGTACACTGTAAATAGATAACCAAATATCGTGAATATAACATAAACTATTAAGAATCCCAACTAGTGGGAGGCTAACCAGTTGGCTATTTACACAACGCGGTCGAGGAGTTGCACTCGGGACTACCGAGAACAAGTCCAGATTGTAGTAGGATGGAGGATTTGAACCAGGGACCTCCAGATTTCAAATCCAGCGCCCTAAACCACTCGACCACGGTGCCTCCCTAAAGTAAGTAAGGAAATGAAATGTCATTCTCTGAAATAATTAATGAAGTCAATTGTAAGCCTGCTTATGCCCCCCCCCCCCACCCCTTCCCAGACATTGGACATTGGACAGGCATTTGGCACAATGGGGTAGCTTCATGTTCAGTCAGATCATAAACATCAAAATTAGCTTGTCAATTGAAACTACCAAAGTAGAGGGCCTATAAATAGGGCTGGTAGATTACCAGATCAACCCATCTGCGTAACATACAGGTCTCCATTAGAACTCCATGTCTGTTGGTCCCAGATGTTTAAAGCAATACAAATCATGCCAATTTGAATAAAAATCAAGGCAACCTGGATCACAGATCTCTGTAAGTTACAATTGATTGTTACTTGTTGGCCATTATCTGCTTACTACACTCGTTTTGAAAGAGTCTCTTGACACCTCATATCCTGAGGACATGCCAGGAAAAGCTGAGATTTTTGCTTATATTATATCTTGAAAATGACACAGAAAACCACTGACAAAAAACAAACATGCACATTACAACATTTTCCTTTTAACTGAAGACCACATGCACAAATTCAGGTGCTTTTGAGAAAAAAAAAATCACACAAAATCATCACTTAGCACAGTTTTGCAGGAAACCCTTTAATTTGATTGTGAGTGTTATTCAACTTTTTTATATAAAGCGTACCATTAATGATACAATGTATTGATTCAAACATTGTAAAAAGTAGTGCACACTGATCTCTGCAAAGACAAAGGCAAACTCACAAAGGGAAATTAAGACAACTTGCAAAGACAATTCTTGCAGAGCAATCTCAATAAAATAAAGCTTATCCGTGTTTGATTTATCTAACAAGCTTATAAGTTTACATATGATCGTTGTCTATCGTGTTTGCTATCACTTCTTGATTTTCTCGCACATGGAAGATCAACATGAATATATGGGTGCCAGTTAATTGCTTGTCATAACACAACTGAGGCTTCAATTAAACTAGTATGAGGACAACAGAACAAGTGGGCTAATAGATACTAGTACAATAGCACTCGGCCTGAGGACACGAAAACCTATAACCAGTGTACTGCTGTCCGGTACTGGAGGGGATGGTAATAGAGCATGAGCTAGTTTCCAGGGGGGAAATGTTTGTTTCAAGACACAAAGGAAAAATTATTATTACTTTGGGGCATTCTTCCAGTATAATTCGATAAAGATACAGAAAACAAAGTGCCCTATGAGCAAACCTGTAGATTTCCTAGTGAATGATGATTGACATGAGCTAACCTTGGCATAAAATGGAATTACCTCAGTCTTTAGTTTTCATAAAATAATATATCTGGCTTGCAGGTTCTTCTAGTTAATTAATGACTTTTGACGATACTCATTACAAGAGCAGTTTTTTTTTGTAAAGAAGAAGAAGGATAAAAAAAAAAGAGGAAAACCAAGTGAATTGTTCCTCCATTTTCAGTTCTTTTGTATTTTAGTTTGTGCATACTTCATGATGTTCAAGCAGCCAGCTACGCTGCATGAACTGCATTGCTCTAATGGATTTACTCATTCTTGTTTGAGCCACTCTTACTTGTAAATGAATCATCAGTGGCTATCAAAATCGTGGTGTCCTTAGAGATTTTTGTGATAATTAAATCTACTATGAGTAGACATGAGCTTTTTGCAAGTGCTGTTGTGTAACTTTCTTATATGGTAGTTCATCATACAAGTGTTAAAGTGTATCAGCTTGAACAGTCCCAAACATTTCTGATAAATTCTTTTTCTGTCAGTATTTCGACTTAAAAACGCTTCTCCATCATATCCAAACATTTGTGGTTATGGACAAAACTGATCCTTGGAATGGATTTCAGTTTGTGAACTTGGATGGATATTATTTGCATATCTTTTGCATAATCTGCACCACAACTAAAACCCCAAGATTGCTCACAAAATTTCCGAGTTAAAAAATGGTACCTTAAGGCTACCTTAAGTTAGTGAAGAAGTTAAAACTACTGCCCACACTCAGAGTAAAGAAGATAAAAGGAAAAAGTGTAAAAAGTGATAACAGTAGACATAAAGTAGGCTTAAAGTGCTATTTAGATTTTCTCTAATTTTTGCTCTTTTTAATTGAAAAATAAACATTTTTAATTATCTTCAATTTTAATATTTCTTTGCTTCTTTTCTAGTCCTAAT
>JAHPZR010035285.1:25000-30000 GCA_019787425.1 Platygyra sinensis
GATGTAGAGTTTCAGCAGCCTAGCTATTTGACCAAGAGTATCCCACACCTCGCTGCAGTGTGGTTGTAGTAGAGCAATATATACTGAAAGTATCTAACCCTCTGTTGTCAGGCAGATATGGAAAGACTGGAAAAATAATAACTGTCAACCAAACTTTTGGAAGGTAATATGTCATGTTTGATAATGATGATGATGATGGTGTTGGTGGTGATGGTTATAGCAATGTGGATGATACTGTAGACTCTATGAAGAGAACAAAACGAAAAAGAATGTAAGGGTGTTATTTACTAGTGGATTCATGTATTAACTTTGGAAAGTCGTATCTCCAGGAATAAAAATAATAGCAGTTACTAGAGATGCGAAGAAACAGGGCATTGACCCTGGCCGGAGCTCAAACCCTGACCACATTATTCAGAATATATTGTACTGGATTTAAAAAGCCCAATGACACTTCGGGCGCTGATTGGTTGAAAGGCGTATATTTATTCAACAATTAGACTAGGAGTAATCAGTAAGTATGTTTGAATGTTCACTATTGGAATAGTGGTTGCTTAACAGTACGATAGCACTCGTCAGAATTATGCGCTTCAAGTTGTTGTAGCCCAAATATTGGACACACTTCACAAGTAGTAGGCAACTCCCTGATCGGGTTACGTTGGATTATTCCTAAGATTAAAATAAAAAATTCGGCATCATTTTATGTTAACCAAAAAAAGAAACAGTTTCAGTCAGTAAATTTGGGGTGGTGTTCATCATGATCTCCGACATTTTTGTCTTCCTCTTGAGCTCAGAGACTAATCGTTTCGTTTTTGTGTTGGAGAGACTGGTGTTCCAGCAGTAGTTGTTTTAAGGATTTCTAGACGCAATATCTTGTAACCGGTGGTTACTCTTTCCATATTTAGGACGTAGTTCCTGATCCGCAGAAATCTTGTGGTCCATACAAACCCAAACATGGGATGGGGTTAGTTATCACTTTGTAGATCATGCAAACACTTCTTTTACTTGTGTGCTGCAATGACATTTATTTTCTAAGTTAAGATTGTTTTAAATATGGAAGCATATTTAAGTATAAATATTGAGTTATTCCTTAAGGTGAAGTCTACTTAATATGCTATATCCGGCTTTGTTTTAAGATTAGATTTCAAAAAACGACTTGATCAGTTACAGAACTGAAACCTCGCTGAAACAGTCTGTTTTAATTTCAACAGGAAACAGAGAACCTCAAGACGTAAATCACATAGAGACATCGGCAGACAAAATCATGATACTATTGGTAAAAGTTGAATTCTTCATGCAATGAGTAATGAACACAGCTGATGTTCAGTCTTGATCTGCTTTGTTAAGCAACTGGTCAGTCAGTTGCTTTGCATAGTCATCCATATTTGAAAATTACCATCAGTTTCAGTGACACGCGACCATTCCTGAAGCCTCCAAAACTCCTCCGAGCAGTTTTACGATGGACTTCTTAAAATATATTTATGAGCCATTTTTCTCTAAATTTGGCTGGTTACACGGTTCGCGGAAAAATTACTGACGTAGGTATGGAAAATTAGACAAAATTGATTGAGCGTCTCCTAGCCAAGCTATGTCCTTCAAACTTGGTTAATACAATCTTCTACCTAGTATTTTAACGTTTTGATTCGCAAATTGCGTAAAATGTAATTTTGGAAAGAGTTATTTGCCATCGGATTCCCATACAAACACTGTAATTTCTGACTGACTGCTTCTCCCACCCGTCAAGATGGCGTCGAAAACCGTGGTAAGGCCTATTGAAGTTAATGTGTTGTTTTGTTTCAGGAATGGTTATAGTTGATGGTGCTGGAAACATTGCTGCAGGAACAACTACAAACGGAGCAAACCACAAAATTCCTGGGTAATGAAGCTTTTTTCGCAGAATTTCAGAAAAATAGATTATCATTCAGTTTTCCAAATCAGACCACATTTTCGCCACGTATGGCAAGATAGACATCTCGAAAACTTTGCCGACCCGCAAAGCAATTTTTTTTAGTTAATCTAAATCTAAAACCAGAGAGGTGTTTACACCCGAAACTTCTTGTATGAAAAGAACCTTCTGTTCATATTAAGAATATGTGAATAAAACAGCCCAGTAATCATAAGGTTTGAGATTTTGTTATAGCTTTCCCGATCCGAAAACGCATCATGACGTCACCATCTCCAGTAGCAGCAGCACCTCCAACATCATTATCAACATACGCTCCTGCTCCAGCAATAGGCGAGTCTCCAACACGACTAGTATAAATGGAAACAAAGGAGGGTGTACTATTTAACAATTAGACTACTCGCCCTAGTTTTCTACGAGCAGATAAGAGGCGCCGTAGTCTCATTGCATAAAAAGAAAAAAAATGTCAAGTAACGCGTAGAAAAGAACTGTTTTATTATGTTATATCAGCTTCAAACGTGATACGCGATGTGCACTGATGCCTAACTGTTGACTATCAGCAGATAGAAAACGGTAATATAGCCAATCAAATTCACGGATTCACAATAGACTACGGTAAATTTATACTAAAAATAAATACCCTTCAACCAAAAACAAAGCTATTCGGATCAAGTGGTCCGGGTTCGAACCCAAATTAGCAAAATGAAGATCTGTACTGAAAATACACACACTATACTATTTTTACTTAGAGATCAATATTACGTTTAGAATGAAATGCTGTTGCCGTTTATTTTGCCCTTTAACATAAGAGTCTGTAGAGATACCTAAACAAAATACCAGGAATGCAGTGATCGTGCCAAATATACAAAGTAACCATAAGAGCCAGAAATTTATATTACAAAATTATGCCGGTCAAACAACGATTTCTTACCACGCTAGTAACAGGCTAGGTAATAGAAGTATAAAAAGTCTGGTCTAAGATTGTCAATTAAACCACCCGCGGTAAAAACGTGTGTGAACACGACTAGCATTACTAAAAACACATGACAAGTCAGCTTTAAAGCACAAGAAAGGTTCAAGAAGGTTCCGCAAAGGTTTTCGGATCGGGAAAGCTATAACAAAATCTCAAACCTTATGATTACTGGGCTGTTTTATTCACATATTCTTAATATGAACAGAAGGTTCTTTTCATACAAGAAGTTTCGGGTGTAAACACCTCTCTGGTTTTAGATTTAGATTAACTAAAAAAAATTGCTTTGCGGGTCGGCAAAGTTTTCGAGATGTCTATCTTGCCATACGTGGCGAAAATGTGGTCTGATTTGGAAAACTGAATGATAATCTATTTTTCTGAAATTCTGCGAAAAAAGCTTCATTACCCAGGAATTTTGTGGTTTGCTCCGTTTGTAGTTGTTCCTGCAGCAATGTTTCCAGCACCATCAACTATAACCATTCCTGAAACAAAACAACACATTAACTTCAATAGGCCTTACCACGGTTTTCGACGCCATCTTGACGGGTGGGAGAAGCAGTCAGTCAGAAATTACAGTGTTTGTATGGGAATCCGATGGCAAATAACTCTTTCCAAAATTACATTTTACGCAATTTGCGAATCAAAACGTTAAAATACTAGGTAGAAGATTGTATTAACCAAGTTTGAAGGACATAGCTTGGCTAGGAGACGCTCAATCAATTTTGTCTAATTTTCCATACCTACGTCAGTAATTTTTCCGCGAACCGTGTAACCAGCCAAATTTAGAGAAAAATGGCTCATAAATATATTTTAAGAAGTCCATCGTAAAACTGCTCGGAGGAGTTTTGGAGGCTTCAGGAATGGTCGCGTGTCACTGAAACTGATGGTAATTTTCAAATATGGATGACTATGCAAAGCAACTGACTGACCAGTTGCTTAACAAAGCAGATCAAGACTGAACATCAGCTGTGTTCATTACTCATTGCATGAAGAATTCAACTTTTACCAATAGTATCATGATTTTGTCTGCCGATGTCTCTATGTGATTTACGTCTTGAGGTTCTCTGTTTCCTGTTGAAATTAAAACAGACTGTTTCAGCGAGGTTTCAGTTCTGTAACTGATCAAGTCGTTTTTTGAAATCTAATCTTAAAACAAAGCCGGATATAGCATATTAAGTAGACTTCACCTTAAGGAATAACTCAATATTTATACTTAAATATGCTTCCATATTTAAAACAATCTTAACTTAGAAAATAAATGTCATTGCAGCACACAAGTAAAAGAAGTGTTTGCATGATCTACAAAGTGATAACTAACCCCATCCCATGTTTGGGTTTGTATGGACCACAAGATTTCTGCGGATCAGGAACTACGTCCTAAATATGGAAAGAGTAACCACCGGTTACAAGATATTGCGTCTAGAAATCCTTAAAACAACTACTGCTGGAACACCAGTCTCTCCAACACAAAAACGAAACGATTAGTCTCTGAGCTCAAGAGGAAGACAAAAATGTCGGAGATCATGATGAACACCACCCCAAATTTACTGACTGAAACTGTTTCTTTTTTTGGTTAACATAAAATGATGCCGAATTTTTTATTTTAATCTTAGGAATAATCCAACGTAACCCGATCAGGGAGTTGCCTACTACTTGTGAAGTGTGTCCAATATTTGGGCTACAACAACTTGAAGCGCATAATTCTGACGAGTGCTATCGTACTGTTAAGCAACCACTATTCCAATAGTGAACATTCAAACATACTTACTGATTACTCCTAGTCTAATTGTTGAATAAATATACGCCTTTCAACCAATCAGCGTCCGAAATGTCATTGGGCTTTTTAAATCCAGTGCAATATATTCTGAATAATGTGGTCAGGGTTTGAGCTCCGGCCAGGGTCAATGCCCTGTTTCTTCGCATCTGTAGTAACTGCTATTATTTTTCCTGGAGATACGACTTTCCAAAGTCAATAAATGAATCCACTAGTAAATAACACCCTTACATTCTTTTTCGTTTTGTTCTCTTCATAGAGTCTACTGTATCATCCACATTGCTATAACCATCACCACCAACACCATCATCATCATCATTATCAAACATGACATATTACCTTCCAAAAGTTTGGTT
>JAHPZR010035285.1:35000-44693 GCA_019787425.1 Platygyra sinensis
GGTTAGCTCATGTCAATCATCATTCACTAGGAAATCTACAGGTTTGCTCATAGGGCACTTTGTTTTCTGTACATTTCTTGAATTACACCGGAAGAATGCCCCAAAGTATTAATAATTTTCCTTTGTGTCTTGAAGCAAACATTTCCCCCCTGGAAACTACAATCGTGGACAAAATTCCTTGGGACACTTGTGCAATTGCATTAATTTTCTGTGTTTTTGAAAAGGAGTTTTAAAAAAAGCACTGTTTTCCGTTTCAAAATGCGTTGCCCACCCCCCATACAATGTTGAAAATCTAGAGAAATAGAGCGGGTACACTTGTCCAACATTGTAGGTGGGGGGGGGGGGGGGGGGGGGTGAGGGTCTGAACAAGTGTAGATGAATTCGCACCTGACTGTTTTTGTTTGGCGCATGTGAAAAAGCGCCACAAATGTAAATTTGTTCCAAGACTTTTGTCCATGATTGTAGCTTATGCTCTATTACCATCCCCTCCAGTACCGGACAGCAGTACACTGGTTATAGGTTTTCGTGTCCTCAGGCCGAGTGTTATTGTACTAGTATCTACTAGCCCACTTGTTCTGTTGTCATCATACTAGTTTAATTAAAGCCTCAGCTGTGTTACGACAAGCAATTAACTGGCACCCATATATTCATGTTGACCTTCCATGTGCGAGAAAATCAAGAAGTGATAGCAAACACGATAGACAACGATCATATGTAAACTTATAAGCTTGTTAGATAAATCAAACACGGATAAGCTTTATTTTAATGAGATTGCTCTGCAAGAATTGTCTTTGCAAGTTGTCTTAATCTGCCTTTGTGAGTTTGTCTTTGTCTTTGCAGAGATCAGTATGCACTACTTTTTACAATGTTTGAATCAATATCAACGGTACGCTTTATATAAAAAAGTTGAATAACACTCATAATCAAATTAAAGGGTTTCCTGCAAAACTACGCTAAGTGATGATTTTGTGTGAATTTTTTTCTCAAAAGCACCTGAATTTGTGCATGTGGTCTTCAGTTAAAAGGAAAACGTTGTAATAGGCATGTTTGTTTTTTGTCACTGGTTTTCTGCTTCATTTTCAAGATATAATGTTAGCAAAAATCTCAGCTTTTCCTGGCATGTCTTCAGGATATGAGGTGAAGAGACCCTTTCAAGGCCAGTGTAGTAAGCAGATATTGGCCAACAAGTAATGATCAATCCCCGTAAGAAAAAAGATGGCGACTGGTACATTTACCTATAATGCTTTGCGCACGAAAACTCTAAAAGTGCAAATGCAAAGAAAAATTGTAAGTCCTTCAAACTCAACAAGAGCAATGCTGTTAGTATAGGAACAACTGCCATAAAGCCATATCTTTCTATATGCCCAGTGGGCTTAGTTTGGCTCGCAAGGTATTGTGGTAAAATGTACAGCCGCCATCTTTTTTCTTATGGTGGATTGTAACTTACAGAGATCTGTGATCCAGATTGCCTTGATTTCAACCTTGTTCCCATGGTCTCTCGTCTTACCGCCCCCTGGGGCAAGAGAGGAGACACCCTGGTTTGGTCTGGTCACGTACTACTTTGACAATTGAGAACATCAGGACGGGGTCCTCTGTTATCAGGCAGTTTGTCGCGTTGAGCTTTGTCGTGCTGTGACCGCCATTAACCATGATGTTTAACAATAGCCTTCAGGCTGAAATTTCAAATAGTATCTATTCCGGCATTTATCTAAAGGTTGGGCAAATCTGTCTCGAGACAACTTACCATGGTCGTGATGTTGTTGCCGTCGTACCCATTGGATTTATGGAAAGTCGGTCATATTTCGACTGTGGACGTCACGCAGCCCAATTTTATTCCGAAGTGATAGTTATTTTAGCACTGTTGTTTCTCCTTTGAATGCACGCAATCAGACTGATCAAAAAAAAAATAAACATAAAAAGGCCTCTAAAGAAACATACAGCTTTCTCGCAGTAAAGCTACGGCAGCCTGACTGGAAAAGCTGAACAAAGATAAAGATATTCGTGAGTAAGACGCAACACACTGTGCTTGCAAACAGTTCTAGTCTGAGTAGTCGGGTCTGGCATCCGCACAACATAGAATGCAAAACAATATGTTCCCAGGGAATATACATATCTTAATCTTTGTCCCTGGAGAGCCAATACTTCGTTGGACCCTTAAAATCATATCTTACAATGGGAATGAGCAAAAACAAAGTATAAGCACATGGTAAATTACAGAGGTGTCAAAGTCTGTGAAGTGATGTAAAATTAACAGTCGAAACGAAACCATGCAGACCTATGGCCTCTAAAATTGTTAAAACGCGGTCAAAAGGTTCCCCTCTACTTATAATTTCCATTTTTCTAATAACATGGAATAAAGTATCCCTCAGAAACACGCATGAAGCAGGTGAAGCAAGGTCGAGAGAGCGAAAAATTAAAATTAAACGGCAAATGCACAGTTGCAGACAGTTGTCGCGAACCGTTGGAGTCTTGTAGGCCCATCACGTACATTGATTTATTAATTGGGACACAATAAAAACTGCATTTTTCTTTTTCTAGCCTCCTGTCGGCCGAATATAAATCCAGTTTATCAGCAACGACAGCGAAAAGCATACCGTGAGTCATGAGTCGGCGTTCTATCACTTCGTGCTCTGTAAAGTTCAGCTTGCCGACGGCCCAGTGACACTTCCTTAAATCTTTTCACCGTCTCTCTCCATTCGAAGTGACTTCGGCTTTCAGTGATTAAGGACCTGACTATTCTAAAATTATTCAATCACCACTCACAAGACCTTCATAGTAGACCAGAGTAGACGTGGTTTTGATCAGTTCATTGTGCGGTATTAAAAGATAACTCAAAGATGTTAAGTTCCTAACTGAACCAGACCACACAACCTATAGCAACTTGGATTTCCACCATCAGATGATGGATAAGTTTTCCTCAGCGTTGCCAAAATATCACTGCCATTCCTGTTCTATTTTGGTGACAACATATTCCGCACTCCCGTAGGCTAAGTAGAGACAAAATTCCTACTAGGGCGCTCCTTCCCTCAACAGTTTAATTGTAATATCCCAGATTCTGGGACACACCTGACCAGACCCAACCAGGGTCTCTCCTCACTCGCCTCAGAGGGCGGTTAGATGAGAGACCCTGGGAATGAGGTTGCCTTGATTTTTATTCAAATTGGCATGATTTTTATTGCTTTAAACATCTGGGATCAGCAGACATGCAGTTCTAATGGAGACCTGTATGTTATGCAGATGGGTTGATCTGTTAATCGACCAGCCCTATTTATAGGCCCTCTACTTTGGCAGTTTCAATTGACAAGCTAATTTTGATGTTTATGATCTGACTGAACATGAAGCTACCCCATTGTGCCAAATGCCTGTCCAATGTCCAATGTCTGGGGAGGGGGGGGGGGGGGGGGGGAGGCATGAGCAGGCTTGGAATTGACTTCATTAATTATTTCAGAGAATGACATTTCCTTAATTGCAGAACATGTGGATTATCAAATGTAAGATACTGGCAATGATCATCATTTCGTTAGCACAATACCAACCTTCCACCATATCCTACAGTGCCATCACACTGCTCTGTCTCACACACTGAACAACCAGATTCTATGGCATCCAATGCACTTCCTTTCCCACTTGATATAACATGCCAAGCTTTAAAAGTCAAATAATCATCAATGAGCCATGCACCCTTGTGGGTCAGATTTGAATGCAGAGCACTAAGGTTTGAAATACTCGATGGATTCTCAAATGACGAAAAGCTCCAATGACATGACTTATGGCCAGGAAACCTCTACATATTGATCAGTGGTTTCTTTAGGTTACTACTGTGATATTATTGTCAATTCCCCTTTGAATACTGACCAATACTCATCAAATAAAAGCTAGAGACAAATTTCTAAAGACTGCTGTGACCAGTCTTTATCTAAATGTAACTCTGCAGAGAAGAGCTTCAAGTGAAATTACAGGACAATTCATTACACATATCCTGGTCAAGAGCTGTGCACATTATTAGGTTAATTGTAAATTCTTTGGAGGGCTAACTGTTATTTACATATATACACACTCAGTGATCTTGGTGTTTTAAGCAAACTGATTGATTTGGTACATGTATCTCTTACTGGCTAATGGGAGTGAATAATGAGTGAATAATGCATGATCCAAACAAAACAAAATGGCTGACGTTCACTCACATTTTTGCAAGGTTTCTGAATCAGACATCCTGAGGATACAAGATTCGATACCAGAAAATACAAAGAAGGCTATGAAATTTGGCCTGAAAGTTTTCAAAGGATGGAAAAGACTTATTGATGTTCAACTTTGTAGCAGTTCCAGGACATGTCCTTGGCAATCACAGATTTTTTCAGACTAAGCAAACCCGACCGTCAAGTCACTCTTCACCTGACATTGGCAGAACTGAACACCACAGGGTTCATCACCAGAAGCGTCAAGGGCTATGGAACTTTTTTGGCGATACAGCAGTAATTTTTAATTGTATATTAATTGTTTCTTGAATAGCTATTATGGGATGCTCAGGGGGCAAATAAATATATTTTATTAGTATGCCCCCTAAGCATCCCATTACAGGTATTTGAAACAAGTGAATCAAAATATTACGGCTGCCGCATCACGGAAAAGGTCCGTTCAGTGAAGCATCTCCGCAAGTATTCAGGAGAACATCTTTGTGCAAGAAAACATCCAGTTTTCATCACAGTCCCAAGTACACATAATATTTTCAGGTTGATTCTTCACCAGCTGCTCTTTCAAAAATTATTTTTCATTTCAAGTTATTTCAAGTGAAATTTAATACTTGGATATTGTTTTGCAGGCAGACTTTCAAGTCTATTTTACTAAACTTTGTCGGGCAATAGCAGGGGAATTACATCAGCTTTGTGATGATTTTATGCCCAGACCCCCAGGGACTTTACCTCAAATTTGCCTGACCTAAAATACCCCTGGGGAAATTTGCAAAAACAAGCGCTCACAAGGAGTCTGTGTGCAAAGGATTCTGGGTGTATTCCTCACAAGCAGCGATCTAACAAGGCTACTGGAGAGGATAACGTGACAAAGTCTTTTCTCAGCTTATTGGTTATTCTCCCACACTATTTGTTCTGAACAAAAAGCTATACTCCAAACAACCTCAATGGTAAGTATTTTAAGCTGGTTGAAACATTCCTAATAGTTGTTGTTTCTCAAAATGTATTAGCACAGAAGTAGACAATCCCTTCTTTTACAAGGTCTTTCAGCTAGCCCCGGGGGTGGTGGTTTTCCAAAGAAATTCTAGCCCTGGTGCGTGGTGGAATTCCCCATGATTAGCATCGCTTGGTTGAAAATTCACCCGCTATGTCGCGGGGGTGGGGGAGCGGGGAAACAAATGACTAGTACATTATTTTAGGCTTACCTTCAGCGGTCGCATTTGTAAAAGGAGGTCCCCACGTGTTGATAACTATTGGGAGAAATTTAGAGTCTGCAGCTTCACTGTGCTGAAAAAATTGTCCATGTGTTAACAAAAATAGCGTGAAAATTAACACGGAAAAGAAACCGCATTCTCTCCTTCCTTCCATCCTGCTACGCTCGCACCAATCTTCCCAGATCGTGCTCGCGTTCGGGGTTATGGTCGGTTGTAGCGTACATGAAGTTTCGCTTGAAAGTGTGACTCTGATAGATCGACTTTAGCCCTATAAAAAAGTTAGATGTAAGCAAATTTGAATTGTGTTTTTTGATGGACAGGTTTATAGCGGAGGACCTAGCAGCTCGAAATGTGAGTTTTTTTCTTGTGCCTTTCATTTTCGCTCAGGGTATTTCACACTCTGAATTACGTACCGGTAGGGTTTTTCTAACAACATTTCAGTCGATTAGTTGTAATCCTTAGCTCTTCTGATCCTGAGGGGGTGTATTATTATTGAAAGCTAATGACTTCCTGTAATTCAAAACTGTAAGCTTATACGTTAATACAACAAGCTTTACTCAGATATTGTCTTTATTGCCCTGTGTATAACCTACTCCTGTAACTATAATCGCCAAAGTAATCTACACAGGAGGATGAGACTGTGGCAAACGACATCTTTTCCTTTTAATGCACTCACTAAACGTCTACACAAAAAGTCTAATACCTGTACTTCTCCATCCGCTAGTAGAGCCCAGGTATAATAGGTTGGGATTGGTTCCTGAAGAAGTTGCTACAAAACGCTAAAAATAATACCCTACTCAAATTGGGAAATAAATATTTTCAGAACATAGATAGGAAGGGAAATTAATCCCTCTCTCCTTATGTGGGTAATCTAAAGATGTTGCTTGAATGGAAATTTGTACTTGAAATAGTTATAATTGTGCTGTATGGGCAGAAGTTATCCCAAACTGCCCTCTACACATCTAGAGGGTTTTTCAAGTCTTGAAATACCCTCCTCCCATACTCCTGAAAATTTCAGTTTTTTGTTTCTTTACTCTCTCTGTTTACTTAAAAAATTGTGGGTCCTTTCCCCCCCCCACAATCCCTCTCCCCCCGCCCCCCTTAGTAATGTGCCACTACCGTCTTCCTAGGGGTGCCCGGGTCCTAATTGATGTTGTTCCCAACGTTGGTGAAGAATCTTCAACGCCAGTGCATAGTCAATGATTTTAATTTGATAATAAATCAATTGATGGGAACATCAACTCCCCCACCATATCGATATGCTAATTATTACATGATATGCGCTCTCGTCTGCACGAGGACTGGCATATTATCCGCAAATTCAGGCGAAACTTTGATATGGGCCTGGAAATATCGATCTTTTTAAAGTGGTGCCGGAGTTTTGCCCCAATCTAGCCTAGCTTCCTCTAGACGGTTAATGTTTTAGTTCCTAAACTATAATGTCAGTCGATCATTGACTAGTCTAATTATTGATCAAATGTTGAATCCCAATATTTTCTATATCGGACAGTGCCGCAAAAAGCATGAGCCTCGAGTGAAAAAGAAGTAAAGAGGATACAAGGAACTTTTGGCAGAAATTAAAATCCTCAGCTTATTGCCGGGTTTGGCATAGCCTTAAATGTGTGCAGTTTAGTACTAAACCAACCAGTTTTACATTCACATGAATTAAAATCACATTCGCTCTTGGCCTCCATATTTTGCCAATAAACAACATGCTTATTGACAGCTCCCCCGTTCTGTATAGGCCCGGAGGATGTTGACCTCAGTGGTCCCATGTGTCCAGTATCGCTCAACTTGCAATCAGTCTCGTACTGACACACCTCAAGTCAAGACTTCTTGCATACAGACCTCCTCCCTGCCTGCGAGTTACTTAGTAGTTTCTAACTATATCTAATCGCTGATCTTGCCTATCGATTAATATGGGCGAGTCAAGTAACATGCCATCTATTGAATACTCATCTAGGATTTTTCATTCTATCATATTGACTGTTAAGGATGTGCTCTAAAACTTCCTAATGTACAGATTTATTTCAAATACCTTGTGACATTGCCAGGTTAGATCAAATGATAGAGTATGAGATTAAGTTACCTATTCAGTTGCTACATATAGCCTGCCCACTAAACATCTGCAGTTACGGACTCATTGACGTCCAATGTGCCAATTAGCCAAAGCGTCACCTTCCACTCTTTAAATAACTGGTAAAAAAAAGTACGTTTTTTCATTAGTTAAGCAATAGGACCACAAGTGTATCGTTTATAGGCCTGATAAACCATGTTTGGCGGATGTTGGTGAGCCTGCTATATGCTTGGCGGTTTCTATGTATTTAGCATAGTTCGAGCGCTACTAAAAAAAAACCGAGTGGGGGAAGCCGCAGTGGAGCCTGGGCGGAAGGACAACTGAGTTTCCCTCCATCGCTTTTGCCCGCTTTACATAGTCATTTTCGCCACTCGGTTTTAATCCCCGCGTTCAAACTGACTTTACACCATCAAGCCGCCCAAGCTCACGCCGGCCTAAGGATGTTGCGTTGGATAACACGAGAAAGGACTAGTAGAATTTCATGCGAGTCAGCACCCATGATTTACGAATCCCTTCATAGTTTTTTTGCCATTCCTATCATCATCCCAAGTGGTTTTACTCATGCCCTTTCTCGCACTCTATATGAAACTTGTGCTGGTCCTCTTGCCTTTAATATAGACATTCTAGAAGGACATGGTCTAATTTTTACCACGCGTTTACTGGCCACAGTAACACAATAGCAGAGATTTGACCTAATCCAGACCTCCGTGCGTGCTATTGAGATTTGGCTCTATGCTGTACAATTTGCAACATAAAGCTTTTCTGTTAAGATAGCCAAGACTGAACTTATCTTGTCCCCCTTTGTGTTGTGTAAACACATCCAACTCAAACATATGTTTCATGACCATCAGGAAATTAATTAGCGTCCTATTAATCATTATATTTCTTTGCTATTTAAGGGTAATAGTATATTCTAGGATCAAGATGGAGTACGGTAGATTCATGGCCTCGAGTTTAATCGAGCCATAGTGAATTTGCAATAAAAATCGGGTACGAAGCGCGAAGCGCGAGGGCCGATGGGTTGAAATTTACGAGCCACGAATGACTCCTGGAATTGTAAACGACACGAGGTCCAATTACTAAGTCTGATCGTATTCTATACGACAATTTCAGGACTAGTTATTGTCCAAAAAAAAATAAAAACTTGCTGGAGAACTTTTTTGAGGCGCAACAACCATCTGTTTAGCGCTTTTCCCTAAAGTTTTTTTTGAAAACTGTGATAGTGAAAACTTTGCTAAAGGAAGCCATTCTGAAGCGCGCGTTAATTTGGCGTGACACAATCACTCGTTGGGTACTCCCAAGATTACTTAGGATGTCCCGATTACCTAGAAACGTTTCAGATATCGCGACAAGCCTGTAACTTGGGACACGCGCCTATGGATTCGGGCGGAAAAACCGGCCGCTTACGTG
The DNA here is from genome assembly GCA_019787425.1 of Platygyra sinensis. Lineage (NCBI taxonomy): Eukaryota > Metazoa > Cnidaria > Anthozoa > Scleractinia > Merulinidae > Platygyra > Platygyra sinensis. Next base: position 43,889 of record JAHPZR010035285.1, read on the forward strand.
AGGCAATATGAAGCACGCGCGAGAACCTATAGCACGATCGGAGAGATTTGTGTTTTAAGATATACGATTAACTATCTATAATTAGCTTATTTTGTTCCTGCATTGAGCCCCCTGTGCAAGTTTTGTAATCTGAGGCTATTACTTTGGTTTTTGATTTTGTTTTATGCGTTTAAATATCTGGCTTAAGTAGTTCATAATTGTTAAGTTTATTGAGTTTTGGATTTTTGGTTTTACACTAACGACACTCGCTAATTCTGAAAAGCGACATCTTAAACCCACTCATTTAACTTATATAAACAACATTTTTTCAAATATTGAACTTGTGTTTTAGGGAACACACGCTTTGCGATTGTGATACATCAGAAATTGTGAAGCCTATTCTGCATGATCAGATAGATCATATCTGAACCTGTCCAACTACGCTAGTAAGATGATAGAATAAATATCTTTACTTAACTTTGTCTCTAGGAGTTCTTGTGCCATGCGCTCCGGAGCTCAGAAAATGTTGTAAGGAATGCAATTGCTTAGTGGGAAAGGAATAGGCGGTATGCACATTCCATATGTTGCAATAATTAATCTGCAGAAAAAAAAATGTGTCCAAAATATAATGTGTTTTGGCACCCAAGATAACGTTCTGGGCGGGTAAATCCATAGGGTTAAAATTATGCTCTCACTTTCCTGTAGCCGCATAAAATTAGAAATATTGCTTGCAAAATTAAGGACATTTTAAATGCACTTTCCCGGTCCCTCAACAATCTTTGCTACTCGTTTTATCTGGGTGAGAAGCAATAATGTTTTACTTTCT
>JAHPZR010035286.1:0-10000 GCA_019787425.1 Platygyra sinensis
TGTTGATTTCACAAAAAGTGTGGCTGAAGAGATGCTCATTTCACTTTTGAAACAGAAGAATGTTGATTTCCACTGATCCCAGAAGTTCAAAACACTGCAATAGTTATAAAGATTGTTGTTGTTGTTAATCATTCCGATTTGAAGTATAGAGGTTTGACTGTATATATATAAAATATAAACTCAGCTACTAAAACAGATTTAATTATTCCACGAAAGTGAGTCTTGCTGTCAAGGATGACCATTGAATTGTCTGGGTTGATAAGGAAGGATGGGTGATTGGAAAGAGCATGTTTATGCAATTATCTTTCACAATGACTTTTTTTTCACAATTACCCTTCCCCACTTCCCCTCAACAGAACATTTTGCATAGCTTGAAAAGCCACCCAGTCGACCTTCAACCTGTCTGACAAACACTTTACTTCCAGTTACACAAGCACACCCTTTTTAACAATGATACTGGTATCATTACCTTTGCTTCTTGCTGCAAGTAATGTGTTGCCAGGAGCCAATTACTGCTAACATACACCAACTCACAACTAAGCAAAGCCAGTGATAAGGTTGATGGCTGAAACAAAAAGAGATACTGTACTTGTAGATGCTGCTTCACAATCACAAGTGGAGGTGAATTATGTCTTGACAAAAGATTTTTGATACATGTATGTTTCACAGCTTTATGCAAACATTCACATTTCTTGAAAACTGCCAGTTGTTTGGGTGCAAAGGCAGGGTTGTCAAAATAAGCTGACAACCGGCACATTTCACCAGTTATTTTGAATACTGCGCTGGTTACTCCACATGTTAGTAGGTCAGTTCTGAGCGTGATATTGGAGAAATAAAATGGAAATAGCTGCCTAATTTTTGGATGGAACCTGCTACTCAAATACCTACTGACAACCCTGAAAGGTATAGATGCAATAACTCTAAACATGGCTATTAGCATATATGTTTTAATTATTTTCATTTATTGATCACTCAGTCATTCATACATTCATTCATTCATCTGGAATTAATTTATTACTTTTCTCACCTTGAAGAACATAAATTTGTGGTTACAAAGGAGATCTTCTAAAGAAGCAGTGATGTGTTGTAAATGTTGGCTCACTGGGCAGTGGTCAAGAAATCCTTTTGAAACACACAGTGCATGGAACTGCAAGAAAATTTTCATGAAATTGTCAGCTTAAATTTGCACTTTCAGCTTTCCTTCAATTATTCATACAAGATAAATCTGCATCAAGGCTGTGTCACTCAGGGTCCAAAATTGCGCTTTCCTGGTCGCCAATATGACTAAATATTTTGTACTGGCAATCAGAATTTCACAAATGGTCACCAGCGGGCGATTAAATATTTCAAGCCATGATAATTGTATAAACAATAACTTTGATTTTCAGCCAAATTCAAAGCCCCCTGCCAATTGGCCACTTACTTTTTACCATTCCACTGTATAAAACCTATTTTCCAGACCTGTTCTTATAAATCTACCACAATGTTTCACAGCTATGATCAGTTCAAAGCTTCTCAACCATGTTTCTACAGCGATTTCCCATTGATAACATACGAATTGCAGGCACAAGAGGCCACATGCATTCTTTCGCCACAAATATTTATTTAGGCGATGTGGTGTCCAAGGATGTTCTGGAATCTTTCCATAATTTATTACAAAGTGGAGACAGAACACCCGGGAAAAAATTAGTTGAAGATTTAGATATTCTCTGGGCATCAAAAAATGGAAATATAGATCAGTCAAAGTCAAAAAATGATTTCAGCACTGCTTTATTCCTAATAACATCAATTCCAAATTTGTATTTTGCCAGCAAAACCCTGGCATTGACTGTAACAGTTATTTGTTAGTAGAAAAATCGCCATTGCGGCCCCAAAAGCATTCTCTCTGTTCTGATTCTTAACAGGGTGCCGTGCCATTGCCACACTATTTGGCAACTTAATAAAAAGCTAGAAGGTGCCTTCGCATGAATTGAATTACAAAACTAATGATCTAGTTTTGTTATTGAAGACTATTTGAAGGTACAGAAACTGTTTCCTATCGCCTGTCGCTACAGATGGCATGGATGGAAATGGATTGAAATTTGAAAAAAATCGGCCAATTTTTTCAAGTTTTGATGCCACGAGTTCCAAAAATCCTCAAGAAATTTATTATGGTCAGCCCTCTTTGATAAAATTCATTTTATATCTTTGCTAAAACTTTACAGAAGCTTTTTGTTTATGATTAAAGCCTTAAAGTAATGATTTTAGCACAGAATTGACCTAAAACAGCAAAATCCTGGTGACAATGCCCCTTTAAAAAGAATTGGCAGAATTTTCCATCTGGCAACCAAAAATTTTGGTTTGTGTTTCACTGCGAAGGAAAAATGTTATTGACACTTATTGGCAATCACATTTTTCCATCTGCGACTAAAAATAAAAATTTAGTTGCCAGTTGACGCCTGCTAGCTAAAAAAGTTCATTTCGGACCCTGTAACTCAGCCTCTTCCACGCATTCACTAGATGGGCTCAGCGGGAAAAAAAAAAAAAATAATAAAAATGCAGTTAGAGGAAGCAAAAGAACACCTGTGGGCAAACTTTACAAAAGGCCATTCTGCCCACTTATGAACCGTGCATACAGAGACTCGTAACATGACTGCCCGCTTATGGTTTTCAGTTGTCAACCTTTCTTTGAAACATGCTCACGGAATATTTCAAACTTTTTCCCTCAAACTGAGAGCCAATACATATTTTGCAATAGAAATGAGCCTAAACAAAGCATAAACACCACATGTTGCTGCAGCGCATTTCCCTTTTGTAAACAGTTGATGCCATTTTCGCAACACTTAAAAAAATTTTTTAACTGTAAACAAATTTTTCTCTACTACATTAAAGAAAAAGGAAAATTTGCAAGTAACCACCTAGTATCGAACCCAGAACCTCTGTTTCCTAACATCCCTCTTATACCACTACACTACCAGGTTGATCTGCCAAATCTCCCCAAAATTTAATTATAAAACGTGACATTCTTAAACATTAATAATAGAGTTGCCCCAAACATCAAATAAGAGCTAACCGCAAGCAAACTAGTGTGAATATGAACAATTAAGCATTTGGTGAGTGCATTTTACTCCATCAACAAATATTATAGTAGTTTCTACCTTGTCCAGGCCTAAACTAAAGGAGATATGGCATTGTTCATTCTGAAAGGCTTGGCTACTAATGATGGCATCGACCGTTTAAAAATTGCATCACCTGTTTACGAAAGGGAAATCAGCGTTGCTGCGACTCCGATTTTGTTCAACTGTTCAACTTGGTCTTTCATTATTGCCTCAAGAGCTATACAAGCAACCATGATTGTGAAGACGGTGCCGGCTTCTTGAATCATCAGACATAACTCATTGAAAGAGTTGAAAGATTAAACTCTTTCAAAAACCGGTGTGAAGGATTGCAAAGTCGTCTTTCATTGACCATATTTTTATGCAATCCTTCTCTTCTTCACGAAGGCACTTCACTTGGGAAATCTTTTAGCTTGTTGTTTATAACAGATTTGAACACCGTGTCACTCGTTGAAAGGTCTCTGACCGCCGCCATATTGCATATCTCATCTGTGTCAGTAATGCTTTGGTGTTGACAAAATCTGTCAAAGATGACCAATCAAGAGGGTATACCAGATCCTGGTATACCGGAACAACCTTTTGTTAAGTTTGCCCACAGGCGTTCTTTCGCTTCCTCTGACCACACTTTTTTATTTTTCGCACACTGTTTTCTGCGCTGTGCCCTGACTAACTGAACGCCTGGAAGAGGCTATGTAACTCTACACATGTACTTACTACTTGCAGGAAATACAATGGAGTTGAAGCATTCACTGACAGATTCCATTTAAGTTTATCAAGAATGATTCGCTCCATCCTTAAGAGGTCTGAAGAAGAAAAGTGTAGCCCACTAACTTTGACCAAATCAGCTGCTGTTGGGACATCCTAACAAAGATAAAAATTAAAACAGTTGTGTCACACAATGAATTCAATTATTATACTTCAAAACTCTTACATGAATGTACAGTTGACTCCTGGAAATTCAAACCTTCAAGCAAATGAAGTGGTGGGATTCCAGGATAGGATATCAGGAAATAAAATCGTTTACAAATCATTACAGACTTGAAACTATGTATAAAAGGGTATTGCATAAATCTTATGCAATGATTTACAATACTCTATCAAGGTCCCAGAGTTCTGAAGCTAAAAAGTTATAGCCATAAAAACTGACTAGGTAGCCTCTACTATAAGTCTGGTGGGTTTTTGGCAGACTCCTCATCCTACAAAAGTTGTTGGTAAGTGGAACTTGATTAACACAGGGGCTGGTGGGGGACATGTACATGTCTGCATTATTCGAGTGTCCTTATTAAAGAAGGCTCTCTGAAAAGAGGTCACAGATACAATTCTCATGTCAGTATGTTGCAAAATGTTTATCCTAAAGAAACCTCCTGATCCTTTATCAAAGTCTCAGATTAGTTCACCCATTGACTCCTGGAACTTTTTGCCAAAAATGCATTTTTTGGACATTTTGGTGGTTTCGAGACTGGATCTTGGCCAAATTAGCTTCAATCTGGTCGAAAATGCATTTGTAACACGACAGCTAGCCCTTCTTGCCACTAAAATCACGTTTTACGAACTTTTGGCTCGTGCATGCGCAGAAATCAAAATTTTGAGTTTTTGGACGAGAAGGTGGCCTACGTCGATTTTTGATGTTTTTTTTTTTCCTTTCCTTTTGCTCCTTTTCTTTTCTTTTCTTTTCGCTTCAGGGATTGACCTTTTACTGGGCTTGCTTGCAGTTAAAAAAATTCTAAGAAAGAGTCATCCAAGCAGCCAATTTTTACCGTGGAGCAGTTAGGTGTAGTGGCAGTAAATTTTGCTCTGAGTTTTCACTCATCTTTTTTAGCATTTTTGTGCATAATTATCTCGGGCGCCATTAAGCCGATCACTCTGATCTAGGCATCATGGGAAAGAGTATAGATGATGCCAATTTTGGTAAAAAATGATGACGTCAGAAGTGGAAGAAAGCAAAGGTTCACAGGCGGTTACGGGCGGCACAGGCATCAATGGCTTAAAGTAGTATAAATACTCCAAATCCTACTGTCTATATACATGTATATAAAGATTGTTAATTATGACATCAGGAATCAAGAAACCAGGGGGCAACTGTGAATGAAAAAATCTGTTACAAGAAAGAATATTCCTTGGAATCTTCAGCCTGATCTGTACCATAGTCATACAAAAACTTAACATAAAAGTAGTTGCCTGGTAATAGTTATAAATTGCTTTGTCTTTAATGTTGGACACAATGAATGCTTGTAATTAGGATGCATTGATCCTTTCTGCACTCAAAGGAGTTTCTTGGTTCTGTGCTTTGTTGGTTGTAATTCATCTCCCTCGGGATCTTTCTTATTGGAAGTATTGCATTGCAGGGCTCCACGTTGCAACCTGTGGGGTTGCCAATGCGACTGGATTTGGTCCGCTGGCGATTAACTTTTCACGTCTGGTCGCCAGTCTGGCCACCACGATTTCAAGTTATTATTTTTATTAATTGTTTTTTCATTTCCTAGGATCCACGACGAGATGAATGAATGTTAATTGTAAACCACAAGGAAAGCAGAGACAATGTAATTTCTTATCAGTTTCATGTACAAAGCTGTTTTAACTGCCTTTGCTATAATTACTATTGTGAAATCAGCTATATACATGTTTGGTTGAAAGTATTCCAGAAGTGACATTTGTTTCTAATATGAGATTTTTGCAAAAAGAAAAATTCTTTACCACTTATTTAAGAAATAACATTCGTTTTCCCTTTACAATTTTAACAGTGGTATGTCGTAGTGCGAAAAAGAATAGGCAGTTAATTTAATTTATGAAAGCTTGGGTTATTATCGAAAAGAAACTGAATGTTTGTAGCAGATGTATACATTTATTTGTCGCAGTGTTCTCATGAATAAAATTATAGCTTTCTTTTTCATTGGCAATATTTTGTAGTTCTTACAGAGCATGCGAAAGTAATAAAATACATTGATGGTAGATCGTAAACGGCCAAAAAGCAAACCTCAGACATAGGCATTAGCATTTTGTTTGTTTTTTGAAGATGTCGGATTTCTCCTAGTCTTGCTGAAACACACAAAAAAAATTCACATTCTCTCTGGTTAAACTATTTTTAGGTTTTCCAAAAACTGGTCAGCGTTTTGGTCATTTGATGTAAATTTAACTTTTCTTCCAATGATGCAATGTATCTCAAGCTTTGACAAAAATAGCCGGCTTTTGACTTTCCCGCTTGTGATTGAATTCGGCAATTACCGTATTTAGCGTGTCAACAGGCTTTGGAAAATGCACGACTCGTCAAGATGTGTTGAATGGCTTCAAAGAACGGCAAAAAGAAAGAACGATGATCAAACCAATTTGAATAAGGAAGGCGTATTTAAGCGCTGAAAGGTCTGCGCAATGTATCAATAGTTTGATGTATTGTTACACCCTTAATGTACATGGTACGTGAATTTGAAATGGATTGAACGACATCTGGTCTTGAAAACTATGTCAACTGTCTAACCCCCCAGTTGCAATGAATTTCCTAGATCTTTGAACCCTCACCACCATTCCTCCAGAATATCTGACCAATTCCCTCTGTGAGTATGGATAAATTTTTCCTGGAACAAAATTATATCTACACAAAAATTATTTAAAAAGTACCATGATGATAACTTATTGTTTAGTGTACTAGTTAATACCTCATCTTCCTCACACATCTTAACAGCTAAGAACAGACAGCAAATACTGATACAAGGAAGGTACTTTGGGTTGGCCTGCAATCAGGAAAAAAATAGTTAATTATCAACAAGTATGGTAAAAATACAGTAGCCATGTGCCAAGAACTTTAAAGGTCTTGAGTTTAATTTAAGAAACTCACCTTTACCACAGACAAGAAGCGATCAAGCAAGTTTACAGAAAGAGAGAATGTCTCCGAGTGAAACCCACAATGTCTGCTTAAGTTCAGCATAAATATTGTGCTACTGTCTCGATTTGAAAGACTGATTCCATCTGAATCCTAAAAGAAGAAAGTAATGTTATTGTTAGGACTGTACTGACATTTCTCCTTGCACCTTTGATAATGAACTTCATACTGACAGCTTTTGACAGATCACATATTAAACATTATATTATGACCAGTGATGTAGAGAAACACGGAAAATACCGGTAAGCCCTTTTCAGTTATGCAATAACTTTTATTAGTTGTGAGAGAACAAAAAAGCGAGAGTTGCTTGAGGGATAGCTGAGCCAGCAACTTTAGCTTTTTGAGTGCAGTCCTCGCCTCCAAATTTCCCCATTTTATCATAACTTAATGAAGTGCAGCTGCAGGCTCATTGATCTTCACTTTACAGCCATTTCCTCTTTGATTACCGGTAGCTCTCAATGATGCCTTTTATGCAATCTGCTATGCCATGCAATCAAGCAGAATTGATCATATTTGTTGGTCAAATCAGTTATTAGTCCCAAACTCCCCTTACAATCTGACACAAATTAACTTAAGCTGAAATCATTGTGACCTAAAAATTAACAAATATTGACCTACAACACGTACACTAAAGAAAGTGCAACATCATTCTGGTGGACAAATTGCCATTAATATACCCTATTAAATAAATGTTTACTCATGGTGCATTTGTACCTCATTTCCAACCAAGCACAAAAGAGGGGCAAGACGTGTCTCTTCTTTGAGAAGCCCCTCATTTAGCACTTTGAGCAGTTTGCCAACATTCAAACCACATGAAACTATCATCTGTCAAAAAAGTATATACATACATTTTATTCAAACCATTTCTGTACTTAAAGAAAATAAAAAGATACATGTACTGGTCAGGGCTGTCACTAAGGGCTGTAACCTGTTTACACTTGTTACAGCTGAGTATGCTTGATTTTCCCTTTCCTGTTGTTGAAATAATTTACCCACAAAGAAACAAGTTTGCTATGGGTGTGGAGAACAATGGTACAGGCTCTTTCCTGACTCATGCACTGGGTATCTTAAAAAATCCTTGAATCAATCTTTTCAAGCCATGAAACTGGTTTGTGTGGGAATTCTTGAAAGTTAAACTGCATCTTGTCTAACTCAGAAACAATCAATTTGAAGGGAAGCACATCAAAAGAATTTTGTTTCCCCTCTTCAGTTTTGAAACAGGCACTGTGTTGATTTTGGAAAGCAATCAAGTACATATTTTTCCTTTAGGTAATTGATGAATAGTTTAAATTGAGTGAAAACATCTGTGTGTGAATTAAAAACTATTTTCTGTCAAATTTTTTAATGACTACAAATTGATTTTTTATAGTCTCTGGCAGTGCATTAAGTAAGCTTAATATATTTCTTAATGAGAACTTAATAATTATGTTTTGTGGAAGGGATTCCTTTTTGCAATAGAAATATACAGCAGAATGATTTTCTTTTCATGTACAGCTTCTATAGATGTCAGTGATGCAATTATGTCAAGTTTGTTTCTTACAGTAAAACATTTCTGAACTGAACTTGTGACACTCAATCAACAAAACAAAGCTATAATACCGGCACGTAATTTTTGTCAAGATCCATCTAAACACTTTCCATGCACCAAAAAATTTAATACTTGTTTCAAAATCATTATCAAAAATTTAGTTGGTGGACAGCTTGCCTGGGTTCTTGCCCGTGCGACAAGTGAGGGGAGAAAGTTACTTGCCCAAGAGGAAATTCTACTTGTCCTATGCCAGACAAGAAGACAGGCTTTTTTTCAAGTCCTGTGCAGGGCAAAAAAAACTTCCGCTCGTCCGCCCGTCTGAGAGGAGTACTCTCTTATCTTGGACGAGTGGATTTATGAAAGCACTTGTCCTTCGAGACGAGTAGAATTTGCCGAAAAAAAAAAGATGTTCTTTTCTACTGAGGTCCGAGTTCCTAAGCATTTTGGACTTTGTAAACTAACCCGAGTTTCACAAAGTTTGGGTTCTTTTCACGGCAACTTAATCGTTTGTTTTTGCCTTTTTTAGCTTTTCTTTTCTGAGAATATCTGGTTCTGTTGTTTTGGTAAAGACTGGGATCCACATTCCATATATGGAAATAACGATCTCATTTGAAACAAGGCTTCATTAACACTTGAACGAAGCAATTACCATTGTGGCAAGTTTTTTGATCATTAAAGAAGTAATAAAACCTCTTAATGCCTTTGCAGTCAGGCTAATAGCGTAATTCAAACGAGATGAAACGCTCCAAGCTATTCTGTTATATAAAAGGCGCCCAAGGACTCGCCGAAGAAAGATGTTTGAAACTTTCACTGTCACATATAATTTTTTTTATTGTCTCATTGTTTCAAGTAGTAGAAAGAAGTAGAAATTCAGATGATTTTCTTGAAAGCAGCCTCAGAATATTGCCGGGACTTAAATGTTTCATCTTAGATCCCAGTTTTAATGCCTCACAGATGTGCTGCATTTTCTCAAGTCGCATATTGTTCATAAAGAATGAACATTAGTGATCTCCGATGTGTCTATATGAAATGGTGTTGTATTAAAAAGTGCAAAGAACAACAGAAATAACTGTTAAAATAAACACTCCAGATTTGTACAAAACAGACTGTACAATTTCTATGCTTTTTTAATGACATTTTGTTATTCACTTTTAATTAATAATTTTTTTTGGACAAGTGAACTTAACTTTCAGACAACCAAAATCTGAATGTTACTCATCCAGTGGACAAGTGGAATAAAAAAAAAGTTTTTTTGCCCTGCCGTGGGGGTATCATTTTTGTCACCCACTGTGGCAAGCTGCTAGCCACTTAGCACTTTTTGACACTTACCTCAGCTTTTAATACTTGACTAATTCTACAAGTTCAAATGGGTACAGCTCCACACAATTCCTGTTCACACAAAATTAATAACAATTACATAATGATAGAGTTTTGGTGAATATCAACAAGTCATACTCAAACAAAAGGTTTCTTGGGTGTAGTGTGTTGAAAAATTAATGTTGA
>JAHPZR010035286.1:27500-31053 GCA_019787425.1 Platygyra sinensis
AAGAACCCAGGCAAGCTGTCCACCAACTAAATTTTTGATAATGATTTTGAAACAAGTATTAAATTTTTTGGTGCATGGAAAGTGTTTAGATGGATCTTGACAAAAATTACGTGCCGGTATTATAGCTTTGTTTTGTTGATTGAGTGTCACAAGTTCAGTTCAGAAATGTTTTACTGTAAGAAACAAACTTGACATAATTGCATCACTGACATCTATAGAAGCTGTACATGAAAAGAAAATCATTCTGCTGTATATTTCTATTGCAAAAGGAATCCCTTCCACAAAACATAATTATTAAGTTCTCATTAAGAAATATATTAAGCTTACTTAATGCACTGCCAGAGACTATAAAAAATCAATTTGTAGTCATTAAAAAATTTGACAGAAAATAGTTTTTAATTCACACACAGATGTTTTCACTCAATTTAAACTATTCATCAATTACCTAAAGGAAAAATATGTACTTGATTGCTTTCCAAAATCAACACAGTGCCTGTTTCAAAACTGAAGAGGGGAAACAAAATTCTTTTGATGTGCTTCCCTTCAAATTGATTGTTTCTGAGTTAGACAAGATGCAGTTTAACTTTCAAGAATTCCCACACAAACCAGTTTCATGGCTTGAAAAGATTGATTCAAGGATTTTTTAAGATACCCAGTGCATGAGTCAGGAAAGAGCCTGTACCATTGTTCTCCACACCCATAGCAAACTTGTTTCTTTGTGGGTAAATTATTTCAACAACAGGAAAGGGAAAATCAAGCATACTCAGCTGTAACAAGTGTAAACAGGTTACAGCCCTTAGTGACAGCCCTGACCAGTACATGTATCTTTTTATTTTCTTTAAGTACAGAAATGGTTTGAATAAAATGTATGTATATACTTTTTTGACAGATGATAGTTTCATGTGGTTTGAATGTTGGCAAACTGCTCAAAGTGCTAAATGAGGGGCTTCTCAAAGAAGAGACACGTCTTGCCCCTCTTTTGTGCTTGGTTGGAAATGAGGTACAAATGCACCATGAGTAAACATTTATTTAATAGGGTATATTAATGGCAATTTGTCCACCAGAATGATGTTGCACTTTCTTTAGTGTACGTGTTGTAGGTCAATATTTGTTAATTTTTAGGTCACAATGATTTCAGCTTAAGTTAATTTGTGTCAGATTGTAAGGGGAGTTTGGGACTAATAACTGATTTGACCAACAAATATGATCAATTCTGCTTGATTGCATGGCATAGCAGATTGCATAAAAGGCATCATTGAGAGCTACCGGTAATCAAAGAGGAAATGGCTGTAAAGTGAAGATCAATGAGCCTGCAGCTGCACTTCATTAAGTTATGATAAAATGGGGAAATTTGGAGGCGAGGACTGCACTCAAAAAGCTAAAGTTGCTGGCTCAGCTATCCCTCAAGCAACTCTCGCTTTTTTGTTCTCTCACAACTAATAAAAGTTATTGCATAACTGAAAAGGGCTTACCGGTATTTTCCGTGTTTCTCTACATCACTGGTCATAATATAATGTTTAATATGTGATCTGTCAAAAGCTGTCAGTATGAAGTTCATTATCAAAGGTGCAAGGAGAAATGTCAGTACAGTCCTAACAATAACATTACTTTCTTCTTTTAGGATTCAGATGGAATCAGTCTTTCAAATCGAGACAGTAGCACAATATTTATGCTGAACTTAAGCAGACATTGTGGGTTTCACTCGGAGACATTCTCTCTTTCTGTAAACTTGCTTGATCGCTTCTTGTCTGTGGTAAAGGTGAGTTTCTTAAATTAAACTCAAGACCTTTAAAGTTCTTGGCACATGGCTACTGTATTTTTACCATACTTGTTGATAATTAACTATTTTTTTCCTGATTGCAGGCCAACCCAAAGTACCTTCCTTGTATCAGTATTTGCTGTCTGTTCTTAGCTGTTAAGATGTGTGAGGAAGATGAGGTATTAACTAGTACACTAAACAATAAGTTATCATCATGGTACTTTTTAAATAATTTTTGTGTAGATATAATTTTGTTCCAGGAAAAATTTATCCATACTCACAGAGGGAATTGGTCAGATATTCTGGAGGAATGGTGGTGAGGGTTCAAAGATCTAGGAAATTCATTGCAACTGGGGGGTTAGACAGTTGACATAGTTTTCAAGACCAGATGTCGTTCAATCCATTTCAAATTCACGTACCATGTACATTAAGGGTGTAACAATACATCAAACTATTGATACATTGCGCAGACCTTTCAGCGCTTAAATACGCCTTCCTTATTCAAATTGGTTTGATCATCGTTCTTTCTTTTTGCCGTTCTTTGAAGCCATTCAACACATCTTGACGAGTCGTGCATTTTCCAAAGCCTGTTGACACGCTAAATACGGTAATTGCCGAATTCAATCACAAGCGGGAAAGTCAAAAGCCGGCTATTTTTGTCAAAGCTTGAGATACATTGCATCATTGGAAGAAAAGTTAAATTTACATCAAATGACCAAAACGCTGACCAGTTTTTGGAAAACCTAAAAATAGTTTAACCAGAGAGAATGTGAATTTTTTTTGTGTGTTTCAGCAAGACTAGGAGAAATCCGACATCTTCAAAAAACAAACAAAATGCTAATGCCTATGTCTGAGGTTTGCTTTTTGGCCGTTTACGATCTACCATCAATGTATTTTATTACTTTCGCATGCTCTGTAAGAACTACAAAATATTGCCAATGAAAAAGAAAGCTATAATTTTATTCATGAGAACACTGCGACAAATAAATGTATACATCTGCTACAAACATTCAGTTTCTTTTCGATAATAACCCAAGCTTTCATAAATTAAATTAACTGCCTATTCTTTTTCGCACTACGACATACCACTGTTAAAATTGTAAAGGGAAAACGAATGTTATTTCTTAAATAAGTGGTAAAGAATTTTTCTTTTTGCAAAAATCTCATATTAGAAACAAATGTCACTTCTGGAATACTTTCAACCAAACATGTATATAGCTGATTTCACAATAGTAATTATAGCAAAGGCAGTTAAAACAGCTTTGTACATGAAACTGATAAGAAATTACATTGTCTCTGCTTTCCTTGTGGTTTACAATTAACATTCATTCATCTCGTCGTGGATCTAGGAAATGAAAAAACAATTAATAAAAATAATAACTTGAAATCGTGGTGGCCAGACTGGCGACCAGACGTGAAAAGTTAATCGCCAGCGGACCAAATCCAGTCGCATTGGCAACCCCACAGGTTGCAACGTGGAGCCCTGCATTGCAATACTTCCAATAAGAAAGATCCCGAGGGAGATGAATTACAACCAACAAAGCACAGAACCAAGAAACTCCTTGAGTGCAGAAAGGATCAATGCATCCTAATTACAAGCATTCATTGTGTCCAACATTAAAGACAAAGCAATTTATAACTATTACCAGGCAACTACTTTTATGTTAAGTTTTTGTATGACTATGGTACAGATCAGGCTGAAGATTCCAAGGAATATTCTTTCTTGTAACAGATTTTTTCATTCACAGTTGCCCCCTGGTTTCTTGATTCCTGATGTCATAATTAACAATCTAT
>JAHPZR010035287.1:0-46884 GCA_019787425.1 Platygyra sinensis
TTATACACAATCATAAACATATCAGTCAATCATTCAATAAAATTTCCTTTATTTCCTAATCCATACCAAATTATTTACACATATAACAAAATGCCTACATTGTAAATTCTCCTCTTCTTCCTTCATTTCTACCATAAAAACGGATATTTCAAATTGACATGTATTTTAACACACAGTGAAACATGTCTGGACTACCACTAACAACAATCCTCTGATAACCTTGAAACGTCTGATACATAAATTCTCATAAAAAGGTATACAAATTTAAAATTCTACAGTGAGAATAAAGATTCTTGCTTGGAACCTTTTAACTACACTAAGGTTTGGGCTTGTTGGTCTGTTGGTGTTCCAATCCATGCTTGCATGTCATTCATTTAAGATGACTGTGCACTGTAACTTTATAGCATATTTTTCAGACAAAGTGGCTGGATAACCTGAAAAGGATGATGAGAGAGATGTTATTACTTTTCAAATGCCTTTGGTAGTAACATTTTAAAAGCACATGACTGTAAACATCTACAGTGGAAGACTGCCTTAATGACATTCGCACCCATTGCTACTGCACATCTCTAGTGTGCACGCTATACATGACGTGGCATGTTCCACTTCATGTATTTCAAGCACCCGCACTGAGTCGAAACTCAACAAAATATAGAGTTGATGACCTTTGCGTTAACTTGGTGTGTGAATATTTTTGTTGGATGTTCGGTGACCCCCACTTTTTTTTAGGCAGATCACTTCCTTTTCTGATTCTTTCCATTATACTAAAAAACAAAAAAAAAATCTGTACGTGGGAAGTTTTAATTACTTCTCATATACTATTCAAATAGGGTCAAATTTGTACAAAGTAGAATTCTCTTTAAGCTTGTTATGTTTGCAAACATTTTAAAACGATTGAAAAAGGGGTCTAGAAGCAGGTCAGCTTGTAGATCACATGCCCATTTAGCAATCTACATTTTTTATTTTGTGCAAGTCTATGATGGTATTAGGAGAGAGTTGGAAATAATTATGCATTTCCGTGGGAAAGGTGCTTTTATCTACTTGTTTTTGTTTTGCTTTATGGAGGTGCTTGTTATGTTTAAGTGCCACTCATTGGTAGCTTCCAGAAGAGTAGTTCAAGTGGAGTGCAGGGGTGTAAGACCAGACTGAGAGTTAGCTAACAGATCATGCTCCATTACATACTCCGGATTCGTTGCAAACAATTTTTTATATCACCTTGTTAATTGCAGGCAAAACTAAGATTGGCCTGTAGTTGTTGGCCGGGTCATTTTTTGCCCCTTCCTTGCATATGGGCAATACCCTTGACAGTTTCCACTCATCTGAGATTATACCAACTGCTAGAAGTTGGTTTGCTTCAGAGGTTTCTCATTGCAATTGCATTTTAACAAAAAGTTCAGGCCACCGTTATTTCTAAGGAAATAGTTGGGAATCATCTTTCAGGATTCCTCCCATGCATGCTCTAATGTGCTGTGATCCACACTTGTTTTAGTGCTTTGGACATTAACTCAAACCTCCGTTACTATGATCAAGAGAAATATTTAATTTTGCCTTGCCTTTTTTTTAACTTTAAAAGAGAGTTAGTGGCTTTCATATATTCTGAAGGCGTGTCAAGAATTGATATTGAGTACACCAGCTGTGAAATTCCAAGGCATAGTTATAAGAACTGTCCCAAACAGAGTGAGGCTATGGGATTGCCAGATGTCAAAAATAGTACTTAACTTATCCACTTTTGTGCTGATTTTTTCCTTCGGTTTGTAGTGAGATATAAATATTCCCAGTGCTCTTATTGGCTCCTTATTCCTGACCAGTGGAATTTATAACACTGGCCAAAACAATTCCTCTAGAAGAAAATGTAAATTTAACCCGTTGACTCCAGGAGCTTCTTGCCAAGAACATATTTTTTGGACATTTTCGAGATTTTCTGCCTGGATCTGGGCCAAATTAGCTCCAATCAACTCAAAAAGCTGAGTTTTTGCTCTGAGCACTGAACTTTTCTTGGAGAAACCCACAACACACGATGCCATGTTTGATTTGGAAGTAACTTTTGCACACACACAATGGGCCACTTGTCTCACCTACTAAGTGAGAGGGTTCATTTGCTCCTTCAACCACCCTTACAAGAAGTTAACTGATTTCTGGAAAAAACAGTCGTTTCGTATAATGCCATATGGTGCCCAATTGACAGAAATATTGACATCTGAGGGCAATGTTTTTGATCAGGAACTAGCATTTTGCGTAGTTGAAATGCGTTTCCCAACATTTTAACACTGATAGTCCTCTGTCCTAAGGACTTTGCACTAAGAAAAGCAATAGAGCAAATTAATGGCGCCACTCTTTAGTGTTACAAACAAAACTCTAACGAGAAAACAAGCATTTTGGCATTGTTTTCAGCACTTACATGTTGACATTTTGGTGTTGCACATGATGGAATATTACAAGTATTAGAAAAAGCTTACATTTTGTTTTCAATTTAGGAAGAAATTATTACTTTTCGCACTGCACATGGTGGAATATTAAAAGTATCACACAAGCTTTTTATTTACTTCTTATCAGTTTTTGTGTCTTTTCAAGAAAAATTATCAATACCATTGACGACAAGATGTACCTTTAACATTAAACTACCATATACATGTGGTTAACATAAAGAAAGTATACCTCTTAGTTTTCTACCATTGTGAAGGGTTGATCCTCTTGATCAGTTATTGACAAAGTCTTGAATCTGGAAAAGGGATTGTTTGAAACAGAGTTGAAGTGTTCATTCAGCAGTTTGGAACACTGCCAGAGTTCTGCGTCCAGAATCTGCCGAGAGAGAAACACTAACAGTTACAAAGAGAAGACTTAATATGCAAATTGACCATCTTAAGTGTATGCAGTTAAATTCAGATTTGCAGATCAAATTGATAATGTTCAAGCAAATAATTGTACCTAATCATATCACTAGTGATGACTAACAAAGAACGAGAGAAGGAATGACAGTAATTTCAGTTAAATTAGATTAGATCCAGCAACTCCAATAGCTTATGACATCATTTGTACAATTGAAATTCTAGCTCTTAATTATTATCCAACTGCACTTTGTAGCGTACAAATAACGCCCAAAGCAAGTAAATATCACGCGGTATTTGTACTCCAGAGGACCGGTTAGACAGGTTTGTTTGCTATTGACCAATCAGTAAGCTGGATTTCCCACCCTAATCCTGTTCTGCTTCACATAGTTCTGTCAAGCATTCCCCGTAAAATATTCGTGAAATTCGCTCACACGGACATAACAATTTGGCGTGTTGGATAATATATCTCTTATTGGACGTTTTGTCGTGTACTATCGCTGAGAATTTTTACTCGTTGTATGCATTTTGACTTGCCCTACCGGCTCGTCAAAATATGGCACAACTCGTAAAAATACTCAGCGATACTACACAACAAAACATCTAATAAGATATATATATTTGACGCTTTCATGAAGTGAACTGCATAATCATATTAAAGATTTTGCCAAGCCTAAAAGAAGAACTCCCATTACAATAATTAAATTAACTTGGCTTGAGCCTGTCATCAAATCAAAAACCAGTCCCTGGTAAAATGCACAACCAGAGATTTTTCACTTAAAAATCAAGAAATGTTGATTTCACAAAAAGTGTGGCTGAAGAGATGCTCATTTCACTTTTGAAACAGAAGAATGTTGATTTCCACTGATCCCAGAAGTTCAAAACACTGCAATAGTTATAAAGATTGTTGTTGTTGTTAATCATTCCGATTTGAAGTATAGAGGTTTGACTGTATATATATAAAATATAAACTCAGCTACTAAAACAGATTTAATTATTCCACGAAAGTGAGTCTTGCTGTCAAGGATGACCATTGAATTGTCTGGGGTTGATAAGGAAGGATGGGTGATTGGAAAGAGCATGTTTATGCAATTATCTTTCACAATGACTTTTTTTTCACAATTACCCTTCCCCACTTCCCCTCAACAGAACATTTTGCATAGCTTGAAAAGCCACCCAGTCGACCTTCAACCTGTCTGACAAACACTTTACTTCCAGTTACACAAGCACACCCTTTTTAACAATGATACTGGTATCATTACCTTTGCTTCTTGCTGCAAGTAATGTGTTGCCAGGAGCCAATTACTGCTAACATACACCAACTCACAACTAAGCAAAGCCAGTGATAAGGTTGATGGCTGAAACAAAAAGAGATACTGTACTTGTAGATGCTGCTTCACAATCACAAGTGGAGGTGAATTATGTCTTGACAAAAGATTTTTGATACATGTATGTTTCACAGCTTTATGCAAACATTCACATTTCTTGAAAACTGCCAGTTGTTTGGGTGCAAAGGCAGGGTTGTCAAAATAAGCTGACAACCGGCACATTTCACCAGTTATTTTGAATACTGCGCTGGTTACTCCACATGTTAGTAGGTCAGTTCTGAGCGTGATATTGGAGAAATAAAATGGAAATAGCTGCCTAATTTTTGGATGGAACCTGCTACTCAAATACCTACTGACAACCCTGAAAGGTATAGATGCAATAACTCTAAACATGGCTATTAGCATATATGTTTTAATTATTTTCATTTATTGATCACTCAGTCATTCATACATTCATTCATTCATCTGGAATTAATTTATTACTTTTCTCACCTTGAAGAACATAAATTTGTGGTTACAAAGGAGATCTTCTAAAGAAGCAGTGATGTGTTGTAAATGTTGGCTCACTGGGCAGTGGTCAAGAAATCCTTTTGAAACACACAGTGCATGGAACTGCAAGAAAATTTTCATGAAATTGTCAGCTTAAATTTGCACTTTCAGCTTTCCTTCAATTATTCATACAAGATAAATCTGCATCAAGGCTGTGTCACTCAGGGTCCAAAATTGCGCTTTCCTGGTCGCCAATATGACTAAATATTTTGTACTGGCAATCAGAATTTCACAAATGGTCACCAGCGGGCGATTAAATATTTCAAGCCATGATAATTGTATAAACAATAACTTTGATTTTCAGCCAAATTCAAAGCCCCCTGCCAATTGGCCACTTACTTTTTACCATTCCACTGTATAAAACCTATTTTCCAGACCTGTTCTTATAAATCTACCACAATGTTTCACAGCTATGATCAGTTCAAAGCTTCTCAACCATGTTTCTACAGCGATTTCCCATTGATAACATACGAATTGCAGGCACAAGAGGCCACATGCATTCTTTCGCCACAAATATTTATTTAGGCGATGTGGTGTCCAAGGATGTTCTGGAATCTTTCCATAATTTATTACAAAGTGGAGACAGAACACCCGGGAAAAAATTAGTTGAAGATTTAGATATTCTCTGGGCATCAAAAAATGGAAATATAGATCAGTCAAAGTCAAAAAATGATTTCAGCACTGCTTTATTCCTAATAACATCAATTCCAAATTTGTATTTTGCCAGCAAAACCCTGGCATTGACTGTAACAGTTATTTGTTAGTAGAAAAATCGCCATTGCGGCCCCAAAAGCATTCTCTCTGTTCTGATTCTTAACAGGGTGCCGTGCCATTGCCACACTATTTGGCAACTTAATAAAAAGCTAGAAGGTGCCTTCGCATGAATTGAATTACAAAACTAATGATCTAGTTTTGTTATTGAAGACTATTTGAAGGTACAGAAACTGTTTCCTATCGCCTGTCGCTACAGATGGCATGGATGGAAATGGATTGAAATTTGAAAAAATCGGCCAATTTTTTCAAGTTTTGATGCCACGAGTTCCAAAAATCCTCAAGAAATTTATTATGGTCAGCCCTCTTTGATAAAATTCATTTTATATCTTTGCTAAAACTTTACAGAAGCTTTTTGTTTATGATTAAAGCCTTAAAGTAATGATTTTAGCACAGAATTGACCTAAAACAGCAAAATCCTGGTGACAATGCCCCTTTAAAAAGAATTGGCAGAATTTTCCATCTGGCAACCAAAAATTTTGGTTTGTGTTTCACTGCGAAGGAAAAATGTTATTGACACTTATTGGCAATCACATTTTTCCATCTGCGACTAAAAATAAAAATTTAGTTGCCAGTTGACGCCTGCTAGCTAAAAAAGTTCATTTCGGACCCTGTAACTCAGCCTCTTCCACGCATTCACTAGATGGGCTCAGCGGGAAAAAAAAAAAAAATAATAAAAATGCAGTTAGAGGAAGCAAAAGAACACCTGTGGGCAAACTTTACAAAAGGCCATTCTGCCCACTTATGAACCGTGCATACAGAGACTCGTAACATGACTGCCCGCTTATGGTTTTCAGTTGTCAACCTTTCTTTGAAACATGCTCACGGAATATTTCAAACTTTTTCCCTCAAACTGAGAGCCAATACATATTTTGCAATAGAAATGAGCCTAAACAAAGCATAAACACCACATGTTGCTGCAGCGCATTTCCCTTTTGTAAACAGTTGATGCCATTTTCGCAACACTTAAAAAAATTTTTTAACTGTAAACAAATTTTTCTCTACTACATTAAAGAAAAAGGAAAATTTGCAAGTAACCACCTAGTATCGAACCCAGAACCTCTGTTTCCTAACATCCCTCTTATACCACTACACTACCAGGTTGATCTGCCAAATCTCCCCAAAATTTAATTATAAAACGTGACATTCTTAAACATTAATAATAGAGTTGCCCCAAACATCAAATAAGAGCTAACCGCAAGCAAACTAGTGTGAATATGAACAATTAAGCATTTGGTGAGTGCATTTTACTCCATCAACAAATATTATAGTAGTTTCTACCTTGTCCAGGCCTAAACTAAAGGAGATATGGCATTGTTCATTCTGAAAGGCTTGGCTACTAATGATGGCATCGACCGTTTAAAAATTGCATCACCTGTTTACGAAAGGGAAATCAGCGTTGCTGCGACTCCGATTTTGTTCAACTGTTCAACTTGGTCTTTCATTATTGCCTCAAGAGCTATACAAGCAACCATGATTGTGAAGACGGTGCCGGCTTCTTGAATCATCAGACATAACTCATTGAAAGAGTTGAAAGATTAAACTCTTTCAAAAACCGGTGTGAAGGATTGCAAAGTCGTCTTTCATTGACCATATTTTTATGCAATCCTTCTCTTCTTCACGAAGGCACTTCACTTGGGAAATCTTTTAGCTTGTTGTTTATAACAGATTTGAACACCGTGTCACTCGTTGAAAGGTCTCTGACCGCCGCCATATTGCATATCTCATCTGTGTCAGTAATGCTTTGGTGTTGACAAAATCTGTCAAAGATGACCAATCAAGAGGGTATACCAGATCCTGGTATACCGGAACAACCTTTTGTTAAGTTTGCCCACAGGCGTTCTTTCGCTTCCTCTGACCACACTTTTTTATTTTTCGCACACTGTTTTCTGCGCTGTGCCCTGACTAACTGAACGCCTGGAAGAGGCTATGTAACTCTACACATGTACTTACTACTTGCAGGAAATACAATGGAGTTGAAGCATTCACTGACAGATTCCATTTAAGTTTATCAAGAATGATTCGCTCCATCCTTAAGAGGTCTGAAGAAGAAAAGTGTAGCCCACTAACTTTGACCAAATCAGCTGCTGTTGGGACATCCTAACAAAGATAAAAATTAAAACAGTTGTGTCACACAATGAATTCAATTATTATACTTCAAAACTCTTACATGAATGTACAGTTGACTCCTGGAAATTCAAACCTTCAAGCAAATGAAGTGGTGGGATTCCAGGATAGGATATCAGGAAATAAAATCGTTTACAAATCATTACAGACTTGAACTATGTATAAAAGGGTATTGCATAAATCTTATGCAATGATTTACAATACTCTATCAAGGTCCCAGAGTTCTGAAGCTAAAAAGTTATAGCCATAAAAACTGACTAGGTAGCCTCTACTATAAGTCTGGTGGGTTTTTGGCAGACTCCTCATCCTACAAAAGTTGTTGGTAAGTGGAACTTGATTAACACAGGGGCTGGTGGGGGACATGTACATGTCTGCATTATTCGAGTGTCCTTATTAAAGAAGGCTCTCTGAAAAGAGGTCACAGATACAATTCTCATGTCAGTATGTTGCAAAATGTTTATCCTAAAGAAACCTCCTGATCCTTTATCAAAGTCTCAGATTAGTTCACCCATTGACTCCTGGAACTTTTTGCCAAAAATGCATTTTTTGGACATTTTGGTGGTTTCGAGACTGGATCTTGGCCAAATTAGCTTCAATCTGGTCGAAAATGCATTTGTAACACGACAGCTAGCCCTTCTTGCCACTAAAATCACGTTTTACGAACTTTTGGCTCGTGCATGCGCAGAAATCAAAATTTTGAGTTTTTGGACGAGAAGGTGGCCTACGTCGATTTTTGATGTTTTTTTTTTTCCTTTCCTTTTGCTCCTTTTCTTTTCTTTTCTTTTCGCTTCAGGGATTGACCTTTTACTGGGCTTGCTTGCAGTTAAAAAAATTCTAAGAAAGAGTCATCCAAGCAGCCAATTTTTACCGTGGAGCAGTTAGGTGTAGTGGCAGTAAATTTTGCTCTGAGTTTTTCACTCATCTTTTTTAGCATTTTTGTGCATAATTATCTCGGGCGCCATTAAGCCGATCACTCTGATCTAGGCATCATGGGAAAGAGTATAGATGATGCCAATTTTGGTAAAAAATGATGACGTCAGAAGTGGAAGAAAGCAAAGGTTCACAGGCGGTTACGGGCGGCACAGGCATCAATGGCTTAAAGTAGTATAAATACTCCAAATCCTACTGTCTATATACATGTATATAAAGATTGTTAATTATGACATCAGGAATCAAGAAACCAGGGGGCAACTGTGAATGAAAAAATCTGTTACAAGAAAGAATATTCCTTGGAATCTTCAGCCTGATCTGTACCATAGTCATACAAAAACTTAACATAAAAGTAGTTGCCTGGTAATACCCCGGTAGTTATAAATTGCTTTGTCTTTAATGTTGGACACAATGAATGCTTGTAATTAGGATGCATTGATCCTTTCTGCACTCAAAGGAGTTTCTTGATTCTGTGCTTTGTTGGTTGTAATTCATCTCCCTCGGGATCTTTCTTATTGGAAGTATTGCATTGCAGGGCTCCACGTTGCAACCTGTGGGGTTGCCAATGCGACTGGATTTGGTCCGCTGGCGACTAACTTTTCACGTCTGGTCGCCAGTCTGGCCACCACGATTTCAAGTTATTATTTTATTAATTGTTTTTTCATTTCCTAGGATCCACGACGAGATGAATGAATGTTAATTGTAAACCACAAGGAATGCAGAGACAATGTAATTTCTTATCAGTTTCATGTACAAAGCTGTTTTAACTGCCTGTGCTATAATAATATTATACTATTCAGGGTGAGACGAAAATGAAAAGATGAGGCTGCCCTTCGGGCAAGCTGTTACTTGAGGTTACTAGCCCAAAGGTCTGAGGAGCTAGCCCGAAATTAAATTGTTTATAAAGAATAATCAGATTTATTTAATTATGCAAAATACAAGTAATGATACCAAGCATAGATATAAACTAATTCTTCGTAGTATTTAGATTCCTGAATGTGATTTTCGTTTACCTTCAACCTCAAATTAAACAATGTTTTTACGCTTGACCACAAGACGTTGCTTTCTGCTACACACTTTTTGGTATAAAAGCTCAATTTATCATCAGAAAAGAGGACCAACGGTGCTTGCCCATCGGGCAAGCTACGATAAGAAAACGCTAGCCCGACAAGTCATCCCACTAGTCCCGGGCTATCGGACAGCACTTTCGTCGCGCCCTGACTATTGTGAAATCAGCTATATACATGTTTGGTTGAAAGTATTCCAGAAGTGACATTTGTTTCTAATATGAGATTTTTGCAAAAAGAAAAATTCTTTACCACTTATTTAAGAAATAACATTTGTTTTCCCTTTACAGTTTTAACAGTGGTATGTCGTAGTGCGAAAAAGAATAGGCAGTTAATTTAATTTATGAAAGCTTAGGTTATTATCGAAAAGAAACTGAATGTTTGTAGCAGATGTATACATGTATTTGTCGCAGTGTTCTCATGAATAAAATTATAGCTTTCTTTTTCATTGGCAATATTTTGTAGTTCTTACAGAGCACGCGAAAGTAATAAAATACATTGATGGTAGATCGTAAACGGCCAAAAAGCAAACCTCAGACATAGGCATTTAGCATTTTGTTTGTTATTTGAAGATGTCGGATTTCTCCTAGTCTTGCTGAAACACAAAAAAATTCACATTCTCTCTGGTTAAACTATTTTTAGGTTTTCCAAAAACTGGTCAGTGTTTTGGTCATTTGATGTAAATTTAACTTTTCTTCCAATGATGCAATGTATCTCAAGCTTTGACAAAAATAGCCGGCTTTTGACTTTCCCGCTTGTGATTGAATTCAGCAATTACCGTATTTAGCGTGTCAACAGGCTTTGGAAAATGCACGACTTGTCAAGATGTGTTGAATGGCTTCAAAGAACGGCAAAAAGAAAGAACGATGATCAAACCAATTTGAATAAGGAAGGCGTATTTAAGCGCTGAAAGGTCTGCGCAATGTATCAATAGTTTGATGTATTGTTACACCCTTAATGTACATGGTACGTGAATTTGAAATGGATTGAAGGACATCTGGTCTTGAAAACTATGTCAACTGTCTAACCCCCCAGTTGCAATGAACTTCCTAGATCTTTGAACCCTCACCACCATTCCTCCAGAATATCTGACCAATTCCCTCTGTGAGTATGGATAAATTTTTTCTGGAACAAAATTATATCTACAGAAAAATTATTTAAAAAGTACCATGATGATAACTTATTGTTTAGTGTACTAGTTAATACCTCATCTTCCTCACACATCTTAACAGCTAAGAACAGACAGCAAATACTGATACAAGGAAGGTACTTTGGGTTGGCCTGCAATCAGGAAAAAAATAGTTAATTATCAACAAGTATGGTAAAAATACAGTAGCCATGTGCCAAGAACTTTAAAGGTCTTGAGTTTAATTTAAGAAACTCACCTTTACCACAGACAAGAAGCGATCAAGCAAGTTTACAGAAAGAGAGAACGTCTCCGAGTGAAACCCACAATGTCTGCTTAAGTTCAGCATAAATATTGTGCTACTGTCTCGATTTGAAAGACTGATTCCATCTGAATCCTAAAAGAAGAAAGTAATGTTATTGTTAGGACTGTACTGACATTTCTCCTTGCACCTTTGATAATGAACTTCATACTGACAGCTTTTGACAGATCACATATTAAACATTATATTATGACCAGTGATGTAGAGAAACACGGAAAATACCGGTAAGCCCTTTTCAGTTATGCAAAAACTTTTATTAGTTGTGAGAGAACAAAAAAGCAAGAGTTGCTTGAGGGATAGCTGAGCCAGCAACTTTAGCTTTTTGAGTGCAGTCCTCGCCTCCAAATTTCCCCATTTTATCATAACTTAATGAAGTGCAGCTGCAGGCTCATTGATCTTCACTTTACAGCCATTTCCTCTTTGATTACCGGTAGCTGTCAATGATGACTTTTATGCAATCTGCTATGCCATGCAATCAAGCAGAATTGATCATATTTGTTGGTCATCGGTTATTAGTCCCAAACTCCCCTTACAATCTGACACAAATTAACTTAAGCTGAAATCATTCTGACCTAAAAATTAACAAATATTGACCTACAACACGTACACTAAAGAAAGTGCAACATCATTCTGGTGGACAAATTGCCATTAATATACCCTATTAAATAAATGTTTACTCATGGTGCATTTGTACCTCATTTCCAACCAAGCACAAAAGAGGGGCAAGACGTGTCTCTTCTTTGAGAAGCCCCTCATTTAGCACTTTGAGCAGTTTGCCAACATTCAAACCACATGAAACTATCATCTGTCAAAAAAGTATATACATACATTTTATTCAAACCATTTCTGTACTTAAAGAAAATAAAAAGATACATGTACTGGTCAGGGCAGGGTTCGTACACTTATGACCCATCAAAATTCCATGACTTTCCATGACTTTTTCCATGACTTTTTGAAATATTCCATGACCTAAGTTAAGCTACTGCCCTCCGGCAGAAGTGTCAAAACAATCATTTATTCAGCTGAAATTACATTTGATTTTTGGACTCGCCAGTTAATTTTTCGACTTTGGATCTTAATGCCTTTCATTCATAGAAAACATACTGATTTTCCATGACTTTCCATGACCTACACCTAAATTTCAGGACTTTCCAGGCCTGGAAAATGAAATTGTAAAATTCCATGACTTTCCAGGTTTTCCATGACCTGTACGAACCCTGCAGGGCTGTCACTAAGGGCTGTAACCTGTTTACACTTGTTACAGCTGAGTATGCTTGATTTTCCCTTTCCTGTTGTTGAAATAATTTACCCACAAAGAAACAAGTTTGCTATGGGTGTGGAGAACAATGGTACAGGCTCTTTCCTGACTCATGCACTGGGTATCTTAAAAAATCCTTGAATCAATCTTTTCAAGCCATGAAACTGGTTTGTGTGGGAATTCTTGAAAGTTAAACTGCATCTTGTCTAACTCAGAAACAATCAATTGGAAGGGAAGCACATCAAAAGAATTTTGTTTCCCCTCTTCAGTTTTGAAACAGGCACTGTGTTGATTTTGGAAAGCAATCAAGTGCATATTTTTCCTTTAGGTAATTGATGAATAGTTTAAATTGAGTGAAAACATCTGTGTGTGAATGAAAAACTATTTTCTGTCAAATTTTTTAATGACTACAAATTGATTTTTTATAGTCTCTGGCAGTGCATTAAGTAAGCTTAATATATTTCTTATATGAGAACTTAATAATTATGTTTTGTGGAAGGGATTCCTTTTTGCAATAGAAATATACAGCAGAATGATTTTCTTTTCATGTACAGCTTCTATAGATGTCAGTGATGCAATTATGTCAAGTTTGTTTTTTACAGTGAAACATTTCTGAACTGAACTTGTGACACTCAATCAACAAAACAAAGCTATAATACCGGCACGTAATTTTTGTCAAGATCCATCTAAACACTTTCCATGCACCAAAAAATTTAATACTTGTTTCAAAATCATTATCAAAAATTTAGTTGGTGGACAGCTTGCCTGGGTTCTTGCCCGTGCGACAAGTGAGGGGAGAAAGTTACTTGCCCAAGAGGAAATTCTACTTGTCCTATGCCAGACAAGAAGACAGGCTTTTTTTCAAGTCCTGTGCAGGGCAAAAAAAACTTCTGCTTGTCCGCCCGTCTGAGAGGAGTACTCTCTTATCTTGGACGAGTGGATTTATGAAAGCAGTTGTCCTTCGAGACGAGTAGAATTTGCCGAAAAAAAAAGATGTTCTTTTCTACTGAGGTCCGAGTTCCTAAGCATTTTGGACTTTGTAAACTAACCCGAGTTTCACAAAGTTTGGGTTCTTTTCACGGCAACTTAATCTTTTGTTTTCGCCTTTTTTAGCTTTTCTTTTCCGAGAATATCTGGTTCTGTTGTTTTGGTAAAGACTGGGATCCACATTCCATATATGGAAATAACGATCTCATTTGAAACAAGGCTTCATTAACACTTGAACAAAGCAATTACCATTGTGGCAAGTTTTTTGATCATTAAAGAAGTAATAAAACCTCTAAATGCCTTTGCAGTCAGGCTAATAGCGTAATTCAAACAAGATGAAACGCTCCAAGCTATTCTGTTATATAAAAGGCGCCCAAGGACTCGCCGAAGAAAGATGTTTGAAACTTTCACTGTCACATATAAATTTTTTTATTGTCTCATTGTTTCAAGTAGTAGAAAGAAGTAGAAATTCAGATGATTTTCTTGAAAGCAGCCTCAGAATATTGCCGGGACTTAAATGTTTCATCTTAGATCCCAGTTTTAATGCCTCACAGATGTGCTGCATTTTCTCAAGTCGCATATTGTTCATAAAGAATGAACATTAGTGATCTCCGATGTGTCTATATGAAATGGTGTTGTATTAAAAAGTGCAAAGAACAACTTACAGAAATAACTGTTAAAATAAACACTCCAGATTTGTACAAAACAGACTGTACAATTTCTATGCTTTTTTAATGACATTTTGTTATTCACTTTACAGCGGTTATCAGTCACACGCGCCCTCCAACAATTTTTTTCCATTTCGAAAACTACGTTTTGGTGGACGTCAATCAAATGTATCCATGACAATAACGGCGTCAAATTCTCAGAGTATCCGAGTTGCTCTTTCATATCTTTACTTGACTCGTCGATAAACAGAAACTGAGAAGTAAGACTTATAAAATCGTTTGAAGCACCTTTTCGTTCGTCTCGCTCATGGGCAATGCTTTGAAGCTACAAATTTACAAACATTGTACAACCACAACAACATGAGAATGAACTAAATATAAATATAAACTTTATTACAGAATGAACTACAAAAGTCTAACTGCTAATCTCTTGCGGCTTTCGTTACCTTTTTATTACTGACATTCCCACGTGCCGTGTGGTTCTCTTGACGGTTTGCTTTGCATATAATTTGCCTGTCTGGTACTAGTATTCCAACCACGCTTGAAACTCGTCAAGATTGATCTCTGCATGCCTTGATTATCAGTATTTTAGCAAGGTGAATGACAAGAATTTCTGCGGTGAAAATAATCTGCATCCATAACAAGCTGATAAATAGTCAATCTCCACATAAAGCGACTCATTTCTGAGGCCAACCTTTTTCAGCTACCTTGTATCTTTCCTGTCTTCAGCTTTCTTCGACTTTCTCTTTGGCGGATCGCTCACGGCTCTTAATATTTTGTTTCGTACGCCGCCTTCTTCACAAACGTTTCGCTCGCAAAAAGTGTTTATGCTATGCAATTCAAAGACAAACCATGTTTCCTCTACATAAGAGCCCTCCATCTCAGCGAAATTGCAAATTACTTTGTCAGAATAACTGAGCGATTATTCCTGGTCCAACGACGATCGAACATGGCTGTGAAACTGACACGACGAAATGAACACGAATATTGTCATGGATACATTTGATTGACGTCCACCAAACTTAGTTTTTGAAATGGCAAAAAATCGTTGAAGGGCGCGTGTGACTGATAACCGCTGTAATAATTTTTTTTGGGCAAGTGAACTTAACTTTCAGACAACCAAAATCTGAATGTTACTCATCCAGTGGACAAGTGGAATAAAAAAAAAGGTTTTTTGCCCTGCCGTGGGGGCATCATTTTTGTCACCCACTGTGGCAAGCTGCTAGCCACTTAGCACTTTTTGACACTTACCTCAGCTTTTAATACTTGACTAATTCTACAAGTTCAAATGGGTACAGCTCCACACAATTCCTGTTCACACAAAATTAATAACAATTACATAATGATAGAGTTTTGGTGAATATCAACGAGTCATACTCAAACAAAAGGTTTCTTGGGTGTAGTGTGTTGAAAAATTAATGTTGATTGAGTCAAAAGTAACACTTGTGCAGTTTATTCTAATGGTCTCTACTCAGATGTGGACTGCTCAGAAAACTTATCACAATTCAGAGCATAATTTCACACCAAACAAAGACTTTTGTTTACATATTAAGTAAATGGTTAACTGGATTTAAGCGTAAACTATCCGCTAATAGGAGACCTCAAATATAATTTATACAATATGTTGATTGTTTTCCAGTCACAATATCAATCCTTGGCACATGCATTCTCCTTGCATGGCCCAAGAGTTTTACTAATGAGGTTCTAGTCAAATCACAGCACAGACTTGGATTTGAAGCTTAAGTCATTTTACTTCTGCTCCAGCCGAGGACATAAGCAGTCGATTTACCCTTTAAATGCAACTGAAGTAAAAAATAATATTATTGCTGTTTTCTCTAAGGCCTTTCAAAGTATATGAAGAATGGCATTTCCTTTTTAAGATATCTTGTTTTGCTTTAGAAATATTTAGGTTTTTGTATTGAACAAATTAATTTAATAACATCATAGATGGTTCCACTAAAATACAGGGTTCATACAGATATGACCTGTCAAAATTCCATGACTTTCCATGACTTTTTCCATGACTTTTTGAAATATTCCATGACCTAAGTTAAGCTATTTCCCTCCGGCAGTAGTGTCAAAACAATCATTTATTCAGCTGAAATTACATTTTGATTTTTGGACTTGCCAGTTAATTTTTCAACTTTGGATCTTAATGCCTTTCACTCATAGAAAACATACTGATTTTCCATGACTTTCCATGACCTACACCTAAATTTCAGGACTTTCCAGGCCTGGAAAATGAAATTGTAAAATTCCATGACTTTCCAGGTTTTCCATGACCTGTACGAACCCTGAAATAGCACAACATTCAATCATTTGACAAGCAGTGTTCTAGAAATATTAAAGCAGTCTTCTGTTAAAACTTGGCACTAGAACTGTACATCACACAAGAAACAAAATGACACCTGTTGTGCCATTGTTATGACAACATGCCACTGGCCTTGGTTTAATTAAGACCAAAATTCCCAAATTTTATCTTAAACAAGGACCTGTCACTTACAACAATTTGATGGGAAGAGTTGAGACAATATGGGAACCGTGTGTGTTCCAACCAAGACCCTCTGTTCCACTTTAAAAGGTTGCAAAAGGAGCTACAGTATTTGGTTTTTCACAGAAAGTGACTGAAGCCACGAGTGTTACATGGTAACAACATAGTACGTGTCATTCTGTTTCTTTTGTAATGTATATTTTTGGTGCCAAGTTTGAAGATTTCTGCTCCAATATTTCTGGAGACATTCTTGATTCAGTATTTTACTGTTTAAGTGGAACTCCTTATGACATCATCACTTTCCTCATTTGCATATATACAAAATAGTGAAAATCTCTAAAACAAAAAAAATTTCCAAAAAGGAAAACACCATTCTTCTTTACTTTGAAGAGCCTTTCAACTGAGCAGCATTTATTTTTTACTTCACAGGACCTTTAACAGCAGCTAACATTCTTGCCTTCCAAACATAACAAGGATTTTAATATTCACACCATAGAGAGGGTCCTGTAGAGGTAAAATGGGACTGGGATTGGTCTAAACTATGGGTGAAAAAATGGGATTTGATCCACTGGGATTGGGATTTTTGTACTGGGAATGGGACTCAAAACATTAAGTGGGAATGGGAATTTTGTTTCAACCCACTGAGTAAAAAAATATTTTTTTTTAGAATAAAGTTCAAATTGTAAAAATCAAATAATAGCGTTATGGAGTTTTATCCGATAAAAAATAGGTAAATCATGATGATAAAATAGTCCATTGACTCTTTCAAGTCTCGTGCGGGCTTTTTTGTTATTGTTACCAGTCCTCTAGGAGCCCAATGCACGTTAGCAATCAAATGGTCAGTGGCACTACTTTACAAACAAATGTGGCGGATACTTGAACTGTAATAGTGGAAGTGAAGTACATCAATTCAAAGAATGTTGTTATTGATTCTGAAAACAGCAAAGTTGAAATCTCATTGGACATAACAGCACAACAATTATCTACAAAAAATTGTCGTATGACTGGCATGTACCAAGCAAGTAAGAAACGTGGCTTTTATTAGTGATTGCTTGACTGAAATGTTTTATGTGGACTATATAGACCCTGGACAACCCAAGAAAGCTCATTTGTTCTGCACTAAAATGACACAAATGACGACAAGTACATAAAAAACATTGTCTTTAAACACATTTCTGCTCTTTTGCTGCCTTCTACAAGTAGTTAAAACACATAATGATTCAAAACACACCTTATTAACATGCAATTTGAAATTTAGAGCCATTATTTTATTGGTTTATTATTATATACTATGTTTGAACTGCGAGTGGGAATTTTGAAAAAAAATCCTAAATGGGAATGGGATTTTTCATAAAATAGCACTGGAAAATGGGATCCAAATCCCCCCTTCAGGACCCTCCATAGACTTTGATTTGACGCTTAAGTCATTTTCTCCTCCAGGACATAAGCAGCCGCAATAAAAGTGACAAAAGATTATCATTCAAATTTTGTCCACTGAATGGACAAAGCAATGAAGCAATGGTTCTCGGCATACCAAGACCAATTTTGTGCTTGGTTTAGTCTCACTAGACTGCCAACCGAGTCTGCTTGAGAAGTTTTTCTGAATCATTTGTAAAAGAAATGGCTTTATCTTAATTGCTACTGCTTCTCGAACCTGTTCAATGCCTCATCAATACTTTTTTTGTACTCTATCTTTTGCCCAGTCACATAAAATATTATCTAAATTCTCAAAACTTTCCACCATTTTGCACAGAGGGAAAACCTTTGTAATAATGATGTCAATCATGCATGTCTTCTAATGGATCATAGGCAAGAACCAATCAGACTGCGAGAATAACTTGGGTTATTATATAAGCGTGCATTTCTTTGGGCTGGATCATGGTGCATCCAAAGAACCAACGAATCCACTTTGGCCATGGATTGGCCCGATTAATACTAGAGACGGATCATCCGTCTAGGACGAGATTGGGCAAAGAACAGTAGCTCGTCTGATAATCCGTCTGTGTATAAATACCGGCAAGCAGACGGATCATCCATCCAGACGAGCTATCGCGATAGTCCGTCTTGTCAGACGAATCATCGTGGATAACTCGTCGAGACGGATGATCTGTCGTTGTGTGTAAATGCGGGAAGAAGACGAAAAACTACACCCCGTTAGAAGAAGTCAGCTGCTGTTTTCAATAACCTATAAACACGGTATAAACACAGGACGAGTCACACGGCACACCAATAATTCGTCTCAAAGTCCTTCCCGTATTTACACTAGACGGATGATCCTTCTCGACAGATGATCCGTCTGGACGGATGATCTGTCCGCAGTATAAATCGGGCCAATCACTGGTTCCTTTGACGCACCATGATCCAGACAGATCTTGGATCACTGATCCTGATCCAGATCACCCCAAAGGAACGCACCCTAACACAGAATAGATCAACTAGATTTATACTGATACTGAATATAACATAGAGAAGCATATCAAATAGTTTACTGGAAGCTTTAATGGCCTTTAATACCCATCACTACTAACTCGACGTTTTTTTGTATCACTAACCAGTGCAAACACAAAACAAGCTTATCCTTTTTTTCACCCAAGCGTTACAAATCTTTTGCAAGCAAAGCAAACCAAAGTTGTAAAATTAAGATGAAAAATTAAAGCTTAAGAGTTAAGTAACATTGACACAGATGCAAACAGCCGTCCCCAAGTGAGCGGTCAAAGGACAACTTCGTACACGACGCGACTCTGAACTTTGCTCGAACACCCGTCCTCAATGCAAGTAAGCGGTGAAAAGACAACTTTGTACACTGCGAAGCAACTCGGAACTTTGCTCGAAGCAATTGTTTCTTATTGAATCATACATGAAGAAACCGGACAAAAATAAGTACATCAGTGATATTTTTAAGACTGAAACTTCAAGTAGTCGTTGCCAAGGTGTACGAAGATAATATTGACTGTCAGATAATTCTAAAGCGAAAGGAAAAACGCTTTTATTTCAGCTTTAACTTATGATTGGTATCGTCAGTGTCCCGGTCTCCATTTACAAATGTAGTTTAATATATCCAACTTGAAGATTGTTGCTAATCTAATTTATGGATCAAAAAGGAAACACTGAGTCTTAAAAAGGAGCAAAATTCAGCTGTCAGGCGTTTAGAAATTTCAGTCGCCATATTAGTATGATGAAAATGCGCTTAGTCAACGTTCGCTCACTTACCTCATTTGTGCGTTTCCAACGCTTCTTCACCAGCAGAAGTCGGCACTGGGCAGATAAAAACAACTTCACTTAAAGTGCATAGGTAAGATTGAAAAGACTGCACTGCTTACACACCCAAAATCATCGTTCCATGATCACAACAGCTTTGCCGATGTAAACAAAAAGATTGATAATTTTTGGGCGCCAAGGTTCGTTTCATATTTTTGGAAGATTTTGATTGGATCATCTAGGATAGGCACCGCTCATTCATTGGTCGACAAATTATCATTATGTAAGCGTACACCAGAGCGTACACGTAACTTCTTTTGTTTTCGTTTTCGTTTTCGTAAGATAAGTTACATAATGAACAAACGTCATCCATTGAAATAGACAAATAAATTATGTTCTAACTGAAGCTTTATGTAAAAAGTAACTTTATAAGCAAATTTCATACTCCCAAAATTCTCTTTTTCCCATTTGTCCGTAATTCACTTTGTTTTTTTTATTGTTGAGAATTGTTCTTTGGGTAAAAAAAAGTAATCGTAGCCTGGTAGAAGGGAAAAAAGCATACGTATCAGCCCGTTTCGCGACCATCGTGTGTCTATCTTTTTGCAGGTATAGTATAAAAACGTACGCACATTACAAATTCAGTTATAAAAATTACTTTAATTACAGACTACAAACAAACGTCAATTGAACCGTCTACACAACAATTACAAAACTTTAAATGAAGAATAGTAAGGAAATGTTAGATAAACGAGGTTTTGATAACAGCTACTTTTTTTTAATCTTGGAAATGGATCTTATCGTTATTTTTTCGCGGCAAGATGTTCTGTTTTTTTATATATATAGACTTTAAACATTGAGTTTGACTTTAAACATTGAGTTTCGCATTGAGTTAATACCGTGGAGGCTCCGCCCGGCCATGCATCCAATCCCTTACCTTTTTATATACCATTTTGCCCGAAAAGGTACTCCTTTTATACACCTTTTATTGCAAAAAGGTACTCCTTTCACATACCTACTTTAGGAAGTCTTGTTCTCATTTTCATGTAGTGCTTATTAAATTTTTAATAAATAAACTGATACAGCCATAAGGGGCGTCTATTCGAAATATTATAATTAAAGGCCCTTATAAATACCTAAATGACCGATTTCGCTACCCTTTTATATACCTCAACTTTTGAAATCCCTACCCTTTTATATACCAACCTCGTTCCCTCGTTTACAAAATATTATTGTCTGCCTTGACAGGCAAGAAATCCGGTAGACTCTGTAACAGCAGAGATTTGCCAAGCCAGTCGGTCAGAACGGCAACAATGTCTTTGCCTTTCAGTAAATATTCAAAACATTACCTGGTGTGGCTTTAACTGAACAAAAAGATTCAAAGTTTCAACGTTTAAAAGCAGATCCAAGTCGAAAAGCACAGCCAGTTTCTCCGCCATCGTGATGTTGGCACTTTTGATTATGCAAACTCGCTAATTTATTACACCCAGGATTTCAGGGTGTAAAGTGGACACGTGACCAGCCGATGCCAGGGCCTTTTCCCGCCCCTTCTCCAAGCCAGGGAAAAGGCCCTGGGAACGAGGTTGGACAGACGCATAAAAAGCTGACGTCAATTTGTTAAATATCATACTCACATCTCACATCTTCTGTCTTGGCCGATTACACTGACAGTTTAGCAAGATTAGTCTAGATTTCCTTGTCTGGGTGATTCTGTTATTTTCTCCTCACAAATGTTTAAACCTTTGTCGTTAAGCTTCTCAGTTTAAATTGTTTGAATTCTATTTCTCATTTCCTAACTGTTACCTTTCAGTTTGCTACACAACATACTCTCCTGGCGAATTTTTTTATTCCATCCAGTCCCATTTAATTCAAATCATCACAGAACTTAGCTTCGTCGAACCACCGTCTTTGCAAATTTTTCAAGTAAACGCTGAAAGAGAGGAGCGTAATCCAAGAGATTGAACTTCCGGCAAACATATCATGGCCACGCTTAGACTGCGAGCAGTCTCTCTTTTGCTCGAACATCCGCAGGAAAAAACGGAACGGGAAGAATTGAAGGAACAATGCAAAACAACATGAGCGTGTCCATGAGCGTGCGAACGTGATGTGCAAAACCGCGAGCTGTAAGTAGCGCTGGCGTCCAGCAAAAGAGAGACTGCTCGCAGTCAGAGGAGGTTGGACAGCAGCGCGCGTGGGATCATGGTCCAAATTTCGATTCGCGTCATTTGACATTCAACCAGAGTCTAGGCCACGCTGGTCAGATTATCTCTAGCATAGTTAATATTACAGTCAACTCTCTCTAAGACGGACACCATCAGGACCGGTCTCACCTGTCCGTCAGTAGAGAGGTGTCCGGCTTAAAGAGAGTCGACATAACATGACCCCAGGAATTTTAAGATAATAATGCTGAACCTGTGCACAGTGAATACGAGTCTGTTTAAATTAATTTACAAACTCGCTAGCTGTGAAATGGCTAAGTGAACGCAATGCGAAAGAACGAACGATCGTTGAGAACGCTTTCGCAAGGAATCAAGAAAGAAAAACCGACAGCAAAAGAAAACAGCAAGAGAATAGCAGCGGGGAAAGCTGTAGTTCAGCTAAGAAAGCAAGAAAATAACTGTTTTAGATTACAATACACCTCCGAGTTATTTTTTGAATGGGACAAAATGATGACTAATTTAATTTTAACTTCTACTGTATGTATTCCGCAGACAAGATAAGCGCTGTCGATTAAACGTCTGGTGTTAAAGAGAGACACGAACTTGGTAATTTAAGAAGTTTTCTTCCCTAAATCGTAATTTACGGTCACATTCAGCACCTCACAAGTGTCTGCTGACCATTTCAAAGTGTCCGTTGTCTGTCTTATGGAGGTGTCTGTCTTTTAGAGAGTTTGGTTATAGTAAAATGACTACGAAACGGTCGGGACCAGCACTAGGTGTCCGTCTTATAGAGGTGTCCGTTAAGAGAGAGTTGACTGTAACTATGAAACAATGTTTGGAGGAACAAAGATCAGTGGCTGATCTGGGGGGGGGGGGGGGTCCGAGGGGGCCGCCCCCCTTATTTTGGGTAAAAAATAATAATAAAAGACCGAAGGGAGAAAAGCCAGCAGGGCAAGTAAATCAAAACCGCCCTCCCCCTTAGCTCAAGGTCTGGATCCGCCACTGAAGATTGTTCAGTAGTGATGGCATTGGAAGCGTTAATTTTTACCGGGAGGAACGGGACATCTTGATTAGTTGTCTCTAACGGCAACAATGAACAACAACAAAATTAATTGTCTTACAGTGTAAAAGCGTCCTAGAATTTAATAAACCTTAGTGTGGACTCATGTGGTGTGTAAACTTGGTTTTTTAAGGCGGGGGTACACCCGAATTTCAGTGAAATTTTGGTAAGTTTAAAGAGAGGTTGAATTGAAAGGGAAAAAAAGGGTCTTGGAACACCACCAGACAGTTGCCCGACCGCACAATGGCACCCCCCCCCCCCCCCCCAGGTTGTTGGGCAACTGTTTGGAGTGTATCTACCCATTTTTAACTTCAAACTCTAATTTTAAAACAACACCAAATCTTCCAAATTTCCTTAAATTTTACTAATCCTTTGAGAAAAACTATTTATCTCCAAATATACCTAAAAATCACCAAAAAATTTACAAAACATAGATATGTGAAATGAGCATAGAGGTTCTTGATTGCTTGAAACGTAAACGAGATATTTGCATTAAAAACATAAAACCCAGCCAAAATACGGCTTTCGGGTGTACCCCCACCTTAAGGCTGGTTCTCACTAGCGCATAAGCATAACATAAGCATAATAAGTGAGAACACCCTCGACATAAGCATAAGCATAAGCAGAAACATAAGAAGAACGAACCTACTTATTTGTCTTATGCTGTTCTCACTTGCGCATAAGCATAAGCATAAGCATAAGCACGAGAAAAACAAACGTGTTCGTTTTTCTTGTGCGCAGTTATGCTTATGCTTATGCGCAAGTGCGAACAACATCAGACAAATAAGTGGCTTCGTTTTTCTGCGAATGCTTATGTCGCGAGTGTTCTCTCTTACTTATGCTTATGTTATGCTTATGCTTGTGCTTATGCTTATGCGCTAGTGAGAACCAGCCTTTATGCTAACTTGCCGCGCGCTCTACTTGCAAATCAAGTGCTGTCCCGTCACGTGAACGGGAAATGTTCGTTCTCAACCTCGTTTCAAGGGGAGTACTCGGTCAGTACCGCTTACATAAAGCCTTGACTGGATGTAGGGCATCAGCATTCAAAATGGCGGAGGTAAGAAAGAATTCCACGTGTTTGTTTGGAACTTTCTCTTAGCTTTAACCGAGCCATTGGACATTTCTTGTTGCAGGACATTGTTAAGCATTCAGTGCATACACTTGTGTTTCGATCCCTCAAAAGAAGTCATGATATGTTTCTTCACGACAACTCCCTACCGATGAAAAGGGACAACGAAAGGTAAGCTTCAGATAGCTTAGTACATGTTCTTTATTCAAATGAGCCTATGACATGACATATTTCTGGCATATATGTCATAAACATGTAAACTTAAAGGTGTTGATCGTGCTGCATTCATTGTTGCGGAGATTGAGATCAGGTCCTCAGACAGTAATAGATTAGCACTAACAGAGAGGAAATGGTGTTTCTTAGGCCCCATAATTTTATATGGTGTCAGGCACCCAAGTCAATCCTCCCGTTGAGGCAACTTAAGCGAGCATTTTAATATGTGTGTAAACATTGTCCCTGCTGCAGAGGAGGGCTCATGTTCGGTGTAAAACGAACAATGGTTTTACCCTTTTGACCAAGATGCAAATGACTCCTTTGTTTCTTGTTTTGCTTTTGTCCTATGCAATATGACGTCAGCTGCGCCGTTTCACATGGATCGTAAACCCTGCACCTAAAAAATCAAAATCTGGGAGATTGTCAATAATGTTACCTTTTTTGACCCTAAAAAGTTGTTTAAAGTAGAGATCTTCAGACTAAATCTTAAAATTGAAATCTGACAATAATTATTTTCCCCAAAAATGCAAAAATTAGCCAAATTTATGTGCTTTTATTGTTTCGTCTGGGAGATTTGGTTAATCATACAGGAGAGTGAAAGATTTTGTCTGTATCTAAGAGACTCCTGGATAATCTGGGAGAGTTGGCATAGATGCTGCAAATAGGCCGAATCAAAGTTGATCCTGCATGATTATTCATAACCCTTATTGAGCAATCAAATGTGCAAAATTAGTAATATACCTCATTCTTTGAGTTTAACCCTTTCCTGCCCAAGGGGTCTCCTTTTGGCAAGTAAAATCGTCTGGCGTTAGACAGAGTAAAATCTGTAAGTCGCTCTTGGGCAGGAAAGGGTAAACTCGATTATTATTCGATCATTATTTCGATCACATTGGGCTTTTTGAGTTATTAATTTTTCACTTCTTTGTTACGAATTCATGTTATAACTCCTTAATCTAGGCATTGCATGACACTCGCCACGTCGAGAGTTAGCCTAAGTTTGGAATTCCATTGAAGAGTCACTAAAATCCAAGAGTTGTACCTGTTTTAAAGTCCTCTTAAAAGAATCACTTGTCTCCAACTACTGACTGGTTCATTGATGTACTTTATTTTCCAGTTTTTGCGTGTGCACATCCCCTTGTCTATTGTTATTTGTGTGTGCTTTGGTCAGCTGTCATCTCTCTCCCTCTGAGACATCTGGCATATGTTGTTGTCAGATCTGTGTGTATGTCCAAACTATACCTATTTACCGCAAGGCATATTGTCGTGAGGCCTAATGTGGCAAAAGACAGAATTGCGATGGCGCCTAATATGAAAGGTTTCACGCTCTTCATTCGCACCATCAACGGCAATGTATCCTTACTTGCACCAGACAAATACTGGTATGTCCTAAGTAGCAGTATTTGTAAAGGACGCCCAGGTCAGCTCTTAAAGAAAAATTCAGTCGTGTGTCGAGTTTCCCCGATGAATTTAGAACTGAAGAAGTTCACTTCGGCTGGCCGATGGAGAAAGTTGTGACGGTAAGGCCTAACCTGAATAAATAACTTCAAAAAATTGCCGCCTCGCCAGTTCAGCTTCACTGGCCGTTTTGTTAGCCAACAGCTAGAGAAGAACTCATTGTCGGAAGATAGCGTGTTTGCATGCTAAAAATTATTCCATGACGGCGTTTACAAATACAGTGCCCAGTGAAACCGCCAACTAAGGTGGATGACAAAAAGGTAAATGATTATGGATCGTAATTGCACCGCCAACTAATGGAACAAGAGATTGGATTTGCTCTGTTGTCTCACCAAATCTTCAAGATAGGTAGCTGAATGTTTTGTTCACGAGGACTAGCGGGTGAACAACATCAAACAGTTTGACACAAGGGGAAAGAATTAATCATGCAGCTTAATTAATGTTTTTGTTTATCAGAGCTGGCTAGTGACCTACCTAAAACAATTAGGATGTAAATGCAAAGAAATAATAACGCAGCTTAATATTTTTGTTCATCACAACTGTCTGGTGGCATACCTCAAACAGCTTGATGTGACGGGAAAGAAATAATCATGTAGCTTAATATTTTGTTTGTCATAGCTGGCGGGTGACACACCTCAAACAGCTTGATGTAACGCGAAAGAAATAATCACGCAGCTTAATATTTTGTTCATCACAGCTGGTGGGTGGCACACCCAAACAGCTTGATGTAACGCAAAAGAAATAATCATGCAGCTTTATATTTTGTTCGTCACAGCTGGTGGGTGACACACTTCACACAGCTTGATGTAACGTGAATTAAATAATCACGCAGCTTAATATTTTGTTCATCATGGCTGGCAGGTGGCACACCTCAAACAGCTTGATGTAACGCAAAAGAAATAATCACACAGCTAATATTTTGTTCATCGCAGGCTAGGGGAAGGAGGGCTTGATACATTTGTCGGATCATATGTTCAAAAAGCAGATTCTGGTTTTTTCTCTGATTGGTCAACAAACAATACTTATGGTTTGATGTCGTCTGATTAGCTGTCATATTTCAACGAGACTTCCGGCCACAAGCTGGTCAGAAAACGGAATGGTGCAGATGAAGCTACAATGGGCGACAAAAGTGTTGAGACACTTGGCAGTAAAATTCGATTTTTCTGCGTCTTGGAAACATTCGTCCCCCTTTCCCCCACAACAATGTTGATTTTTCTATTTCTTCGATTGCACAGACCACAACGCCTACACAACATTGAATTGGGGGGCCGGGGGTATAAGAGATTTAACGCTAGATGCAAATAAAATAGAACAAATGTTCAAGAATCGAAAATCGTCTTTTCCTAAAAGTGTCTCAACTACTTTTGTCGCCCATTGTCTGGAGCCTATTTCTGCAAATTGTAGCGATTTCCTTTATATATCTAAGCTATAGCAACTTTATTTTTACAAAAGCGACTAAATGCGTGGTTCAGAGTGATTCCTGACTAAAGAAAAAGTGGGAAGTGTTTTTTTCTCACCGAAATTCCGATACAAAGACGAAACCTGGTGTATCTCGTTAATAAATGGATCCATATTTAGCCCTCAAGGTGGTGTTTATCGCCACTTTTTCTCTTTTAAAGTGTTCAAAGGGTGTCTACCTAACTTTCATTCAACGCAATTCTCACTATGACATGATGGCTACAAGTGTTTCACTTTTCAGTTGTCATATTTTGACGAAAAAACAGAAATTGCATCGTTCTTTGGCAAAAATCTCTCTATGTCTGACCTTAATACAATACTTTACCATTACAGATGACCTCATAATGACGTCACAGCAACATGTATATATTATTTTGATAACGGCATTGCACTGAGCACATCCAATTTTATATCAACCGATGGTTTTAGTGCTTTTACACTTTTACTGGGCGAGTTTCCAACGGTTTCTCATTGGTAAACCTTTTGCATCGAAAAGTTAATTAATTTATTCTATTTTTAACGCTTCACCATTGATAAAACATTGAGAAGTAATGACATGAAGTTCTAAAACGTGATAAAACAAGTGATCTTCTGTAATTTTGTCCGCTCAACACAATGCTGTTAACGGAATGCTTCTAAAACGCAAGTGTGATGTAAAAATGACGTCATTACTCACGGTCAGCTGTCGCTAAACCAATAAAAACGTGCCTTCTGAGCCCAAAAGTTAGTTTTATAACATAGTGTCTCATTTTAATTCCTATTCTACAAAGTTTTTGTTTCTTTTTTCCAGTTCAGCTTGGAAAAATGATTATATAATGCAGATAAATGCAGTTTTTTCACTGGTAACCACGATTAACCACGATTAACCACGATTAACCACGGGTAACCAAATGATGGTTAAAAGGATACTATTAATATTGATTTAGTCAGTTCGTGGTTGACCGTGGTTTATCGTTGATTTTTCTGCACAGCGGTTGTTTGAATTACTCCAAGATAGCCTACTTTGGGAGTACCACCGGAAGTTTGTAATTCAACAATTACTCTCTTATTTCATTCCTTTTTCGGGGAGAAATAAGGTGGAGATGACCAACACCCTAAATTGGCGATGTCACGCACGAATGTCACGCAAGATTACACTTAAAAAAAAAGCGATAATTTCCTTAAATTTTTGTACTGATGAGTAAGCTTGCCATAATTTTCCCATACGAAGAACCCAAATCCCGGAATAAAGCAACGGCAGGCATTTCAATTAATTAGTACACTGGCTATTGTACCAGAAACAAACTTACTGTCTCAGACAATGGGCGACAAAAGTGTTGAGACACTTGGCAGTAAAATTCGATTTTTCTGCGTCTTGGAAACATTCGTCCCCCTTTCCCCCACAACAATGTTGATTTTTCTATTTCTTCGATTGCACAGACCACAACGCCTACACAACATTGAATTGGGGGGCCGGGGGTATAAGAGATTTAATGCTAGATGCAAATAAAATAGAACAAATGTTCAAGAATCGAAAATCGTCTTTTCCTAAAAGTGTCTCAACTACTTTTGTCGCCCATTGTAGTTTTTGCGAGGACGAGTTTTCTTTTGTTTTAGTTGAAGCCCTGATGACCTTCAAGTATAATTCTCTGAAGGCAGAGTGTTGTTCAAGTGAAGATGTTTTGGCCGTTCTCTCAGTGGGTTTCTTGAAAACCGCAAAGGTGTTTGAATGTTTGAGATTACTGTTTAGAAAATGAAAACAGCAGCGATACATTTTTTTGCTCAACTTTTGGGTAGCCCTCGATCTTGTTCTTGATATTATCCTTAGCCTTCTGCAGATCCACTGGGAGAATTTTCATGGAGCCGTTTAACAGTTTCTAAAGTGCTGGCACAGTCTTGACTTTCATGATAATAATCTCCGGTTCGTGACAAAGAGTGGAGCGATTAACAACTTGGAGTAACTGCAAAATGCATGGCAAGTTAATAGCACAGAAATATCAGCAGCGTCATCTCACCCTGTTTCCGAACACATTTGTTTTTCAAAACATGGCCAAGTTTTCATGCATATATGTAACTGTACAAATTATATTCTGCAGACATTTTTCGCGTCACATGGAAAAATAGTGATTTGTCTTCCGGTGAATCGTGGTTGGCTCGTAAATGACAGTTCAACCACACCTTGCTTTATTTCAATTATGGGGCGGTTGGCGGCTGGTCTAATAAATGTATCACATGTTATTTTTTTCCTTCTCCCTTTCTAAAAAAAAACCCTGATCGCAGGTTACAGCTAACGCATCCGGCATGCTGCCATAGCCAGCACGAAAACGCTCTCCGTAGTTTCCACTGCCAACTGGATCGAGAGAAAAGTATTCACGGTTTTCCTCTTGGATCTTCATCGCGATTGTGTTGAAAATTAATTTTTGTTCCTTGTGAGATTCAGGCTTTAGAAGCTTTCTCCATTTGTATTTTAATCGTTTTTTGAGAAGAAATGCATTTTGAAGGAGGCGTACTTCCAGTTTTCGCTGCTTGTGTCCCCTCGTGCTACTTTGCCCAGCCACTTAGCTCGATTAGCTTAGTTATTTCTAAGTGGCTGTGCTCTTTTCCTTTGTAATTTTTTTCTTTCTTGTATTTAAGTCTATACTATATAATTTCTGGGCTCGAATAAAGATTGTTGTTGTTGTTCTGGTGAAGTGAGCCAAAGTGTTTATCTGAAGAAAAGTTGTCCCACCTGCCAGGGTTACCCTTCATGCTGAGGAAAGTCAACTCACCCACCCAATTTGTCTCATCCCTCAAGACCGGTCCATAATCCTCATGTAAATATTTGGTGGAATTTTGAAAAGAAATAAGTAAAAAGTTAGCTTGACTAGGGTAACTCAGGCAGACGATTGTCTCAGGTATCCAAGACCATATAGATAGTCCCTTAGAGAATTTTGAATTTCAGCAGAAAACTCAAAACATTCTTGACTATGTTTGCAGTTATCACCAGGGGATCATTCAGTGTAAACACACTGTCTTACAAGTTATGTATTATTAAATTAAAAGTTAATGGGCATAGAACTATGAAATGGGTCAAGCCTTCTTAAAAAAGTAAAACCTGAGGTACCCTTTTATCTGAGATTTAGTTCTTATCAGCTTACAAACAAGTGGATCCTGATTCCACAGTTATGTAGTTTCTACTCAGTTCATTCTTTCATTTTTGCTCTCCTGTACTTTCCCCTGCAGTGACAAAGTGAAAAGTATGTGTAAAATTCGTGATGAGTATTTTTTGGTAAAAGATTTGGTATCACCTAAAGAAACTTTGACTTCAACTAGAAATCCTGTGACAGGAGCCTATCCTTCAAATCAAGGTACAGTATAATAAGTAAGCTTTATTATTTACACAAATATACAAATGTTTTTCACTGCTTTTGTTTTGTGTATTTTGAGATCATTCAAACTCAAAAC
Organism: Platygyra sinensis; assembly: GCA_019787425.1. Classification (NCBI taxonomy): domain Eukaryota; kingdom Metazoa; phylum Cnidaria; class Anthozoa; order Scleractinia; family Merulinidae; genus Platygyra; species Platygyra sinensis. The sequence goes on from JAHPZR010035287.1 coordinate 30,482, forward strand.
AGAAGGCCAAGCAATGTACTGAAAAACTCACTCCCAAGTTACAAAATCAAAATTCTCACTTATCCTGGGTTATGATTAACCGGGCTTTGCACAACCCTGCCCAGGAGCTCCACTTTTAGGCCTACTTAATCTATGTATTATCCTTAGTTAGATCAGGACAAGGAAGACTCCGAGATGAGAATCCAAAACCAGTAGTCTCCCCAACTCAGCAATATAAAGAACTTTGATTGTTGTTTTGATTGATGATGATTTTTTCTTCTCAGTTTCAGAGGTACCTCCCCTAATACAAGGAACACATCCATATCCATCAACCCCAGGTATAATTTTAATCACTTAAATTAGGTTTGTTTTTCTGTGATATCCAGAATACCTGAAACTGAGATCTTGATAAGTATTATCAGCCTCAGCCTTCACCTATCAAGAAAAGTAACAAATATTTGAACTTTTGGTCTTACTAAAGTGGCTCTCTTTCTGTTGGACTAAATTTTTGGTGTCTCCTCTCAATATTCATCAGATACCGTATTTCCTCAAATAATAGCCGGTGGCGATTATTTCTATTTTCGCACCAAAAGGGGGCAATTATTTGAGGGAGGCGATTATTCTCCCATTCACTTAGTTTTCTCAATCATTTTCACCTTCAGATATTTCTATGCCCACTTCTGTGGATTTTCTCTTATTTCTTCATCTGCATTTTCCACTGTTTTCAGTATGGAATTGGTTGTGGATCATAACTTCTCATGTAATATTAATAGGGAGGTTTTGTGGCCTACTGGACTCCAGTTTAAGGCAGTCTGGTTTGAATCTTCATTTGGTTCACCGCATTTTGTTCTTGGACAAGAGTAGACATACTGTTCTTGGACTAGACTTTCTGAAAAGTCCTTCGTCTTGTTTATTTAGTACCCGCCGGACGAAGGACTTTTCACACTTGATTGGCGCCAATTTTAGCGACCCAAAAACGGGTCGCTGCGCTTTAACCAATCAGAGGTCCCCTAGATATCTCTTGGGGACCGAATTGTCAAACTACGCTCAACGAAACGTGACTTGTGGTTAAACCCATTAAATTGAAGAAGCTTCAAAGGCCCCGCGCACGGAATATCATATATTGCATGACTCCCAGAAGAAAACAGTGGAAACATATTTGTCTGTAAGAAATGTGTTTGTTTCTGCGCTAACCGGAGCTGGGAAAAGTTCGACTTTTGAGCTAGCTAGAATCTTACAAACTACAGTTTCGTTTTTGTCTGCGCAATTTCGGCACAAAATGTTTGTCAAAAGTGACCCTTCGCCAAGCTTTCGTCAATTTTCGTGTAAAATCTTTCTTCGTAATCACTTTTTTTTTAAATTTGCTCTTTCGATCGACGCAGGAGAAGCGCACACACACCCGATTATTTTGGTCGATCGGCGGGAACCGATTCTTTCCGCAATTCAAGGAGTTCCAAATGCAATCTGAGATACCAGTTGCAAGTCACGCCACTCCTCATTTTTGGCGCGAAACGCAAATGAAAACCCTTCAAGCGAGACAAGTCGACCTCTCGCGACTTCGTCGCTCGCTCGGCCGCTTAGCGGGCTTACATATTCCACTCTGAAATTTATGAGGTCGACTTGTGGCAAGTCTATTCTTGGACAAGGGTAGACATACTGCTCTCACAGTGTTTCTTAAAAATGCTTATAAAGCATGTGTTGGTTGTGTTGTTGTGTAAGTGGAAACTGGCCTTAAATAGTACTGTTATTAGCATGTGAACCAATCACCCCTCAAAAATGTTTCCAATAGTGCTAGAAGTACTGTGGGATATCATGGCTCAAATGGAGTAATTAATATATTTATTTAGGTGTAGCATTGACTTCAGAAATGGCAGTAAATAACAGATCTCCCTCAAAAGCTGGAGTTGAACAACTGATGTCAAATCTACCACCTGCAACATCACAGTGAGTAGCAAGTCAGTGATATGACAATTTATGAGTGAAGAACCCGCTGGGAAGAAAACTGCAACAGTTATATATGACACTTGATCCTCCTACAGAGAGAATGTGATTGGATACTTGAGAAGTAGTTAATACATTTATAAATGTGGACTCGCACAATGTAAGCATGGAAGGAGTTTGTCTGTTTGGCCATTGGTGGATTTATGAGAGTTGCAAAGTCTCAAGAAATTCCCCTCAGAAAACTGGCCACAGTTGTTTGAATAAGGTTGAGAACGGTCAGTGTAATGCCTCTCACTTTGTGCTTATAGCCTGTAGTTTGCTTTCCAATGTCTTATGAACTTCAATATGATACAAGAAAGCAACGAGAGACAGGAAACTGCTTTGTCCAATTTTAATTCCCTTGTTAATCAAATGCTCTTTGCCTTACCTTACTGCAGTTTTCTATGTTATTGTTATTGTAACTGCTGAAGATTCAAGACATTTCAAAATGTATATGTAACATCCTTATCTGACATTTGCATCAAAGTGATTTTACAGATTTCAGTATGCTTGATATCATTTACGAATTAACACCCAGGCAGCAAAACAGTTGAATCAAAAAGCATGCAACGTATCGGTACTTCGTTGAAGTGCTTGTGAAGCATCATCCTATTTATTAGCACATTTGTTGTTTCAGGTTCCATACCCATAAGGAGAGTTCAGGCATTATGGACATTCAACAAAAGGCTCTGGCCACTGGTGGCAAAGAACGACTTGGCCCTCCATCCAAAGCGCTGGTATCTGTAGCCGGAACTAAACCATCAACAGCTTTGGTTCAACAGAAGAAGGCCCCAACCTTGCCTAAACCACAATGGCATCCACCTTGGAAACTAATGAGGGTGAAAACATTGGTGTTATTTTGTTACATGTAATGCTTTGGCCATGTCAAATACTACATGTACAATGTTGAAAGTTTGAGTGTTTTCTTACACGAAGTGTTTCTCATCAGCCTCACATGTATATAACATCATACATTAGAACATACTAAGGGGCATTTACTGCAAATTTGTTATTACTACAAAGAAAGGAGATTAGAATGTGCCCTTGTTTTACCTTAATCTAATATGTTTTATCTCATTATTCTATATTTTAATTCTTGATCTATATTTTAGCACCTCATACTTCATTATTAAATGCCTCTGGCATTTATTTGACTTTTGCAGTTTACATGTATTTGAGCCTGGAGTTTGTTAGATTTTTTAGTCATCATTTTTGAGGGTTAAGGTATCAGCCAGGGTTCAAAATACGAATTTTCGAAATTTTTGATTTCGAGACGTGCTGATAGAGCTTTTCAAGAGCTTTCTTTTAAAAAAAAATCCACCAAAAAATATTGTTTCGTTGCAAAGTTATTGGACGTTGAAGTTTGCTACACGTTAATTGTTTTAATTACCCGTTGACAAGTCCTGTCATTCTGGATTAACTTGTATGTCAACACGTCACGAAACAAATCACAAGGTACAGTGGTGTCATTTTATCACGCAATACATGCTGCAAGATTGATTCAAATGCCTGCGAAAAAAAAGAAGAGGTCGTGCCCGTTTTCGTCTGCAATGGCAAGGCCGAAGAAGGGGAAAAATTGTTTAGCTCTCTTTCCGAGGTGGCTTGACTTGGAGTTACAGTCGCCGTTTGGTCCTCGGTTTCTTTTGCCTTGGGCAGCGCTTTTGATGACTTTCTCGTCGCTTTTGGCATGTCGATGAACCCAACTGTTATCTTGCGAAGAAGATTAAATTAGAAACGTTTGAGATTGCGGCAAGATCTGTATACGTGGAACGATAATTTTGAATTAACTAACCTCTGATACTTGTGATTTGCATCCGACCGGAAAATGCAGTATATTCCCGCCACGTCCCGCGTAAAGAGTTGGCCTGCTGCATATCACCTGTCAAACGCCTATTGTTATTGCAAGATGATCCCTCTCTGGTAAACATCAAAATGGCTGATTAGGTGTTATAATCCTGTTGCGGTAAGATGCCGCAAAAAAATCTATTTTTCTTGTTTTCTCGAAACGAAAATTTTGGAAAGTTATGCGTACGTTTTTAACTCCAAGTCGCCAGCCCCTGAACGGATTTAGCTGAAATTTGGCCAGCTTATTGTCAGATAGTTTTTCTCGAAAACCGTGTCGGCGATTTTGTTTTCTTTTTCCGTTTTCGAATAATCGTCATTTTTTCAAAGGAAGTGCTAATGATTTGTCTCCCATGACTTTATCCTATTGTCACAAAAGAACAAATGTACGTATCAAAAATCGCCGACACGGTTTTTTAGTAGAACGTGTCAAGAAGCAAATGCGATGTTTATCGTTCGCTTCCGCTCATTCGTAGCGGGACTGGAGTTGAATTTACACAGACATATGCTTTCGCGAAAAACGTCTCAATTACGCTATCTCTTACGATTTTGAGATTTTTAAAGGAATGAGCCATAAAGTGAAACTATTAAGCTTTCAGAAATTGTATGGTTTGTTGGGGTTTATAAGAGAAATGAAAGCGCTACAGGGATCCGCGCGCGGACGGTCCTGAACCCTGGCTGATACCTTAAATACCGTTTAATTATACCTTTAGTTTCTATATATGCCTCAAATTTAATTCTTTGAGGGTCTTGTTTAGTTCTGGGTGTGGCACTTAATGGAGAATATATTGATCGTACGTGTAACTAGTAAGATACAGTCTAAATGGATATTCCTCGGTTTAACTTGTGCGAAGGAAATAAATAAATTATAAATGGCAAGTTATTCATTTTACCGTGACGTCAGAGTCACTGGGCTGAGATAAACTACAGTTGTATGAGTATCCAGAACTAAAAATTTTCTGAAAAAAATTAAAATGTATTGTTATTCAGAGGGTGGCCTGCTTCAGCAGCAAATTAACTCGGTCATTTGTTCACATGCATTGTAATAGAGTCTGGTATTATCATTTGGCTTATTTTTATTATAATATTACAAAATCAATTGGAGTGAATGACAGTCAGCCCCTAAGGTACAGAAAAAAATTACATGACTTGATGTACTTTGTAAATCCTGGCAAAATCAGTAGACTGACAAGCACATATGTTTGTGAATAGTCATTGTGACTTCTGTGAGTTGGAACACAAAGGTACTCGCCATCTCATTAGGAAGCACTAGTAATGCTGCTTTTAAACTGAACAAGTGGGAGATTTACAACTAGTATATTTTCAATGTTGTGTTTGCTCTGTTCAAGTTCATGACAAAGACATGTAATTTCCAGAAGGTTCATAATTATATATTTGTCAGGGAGGCAGGTTGACCTTACTTAGTGCTGGACTCTGGTTTAAGTAGTCAAGGTTTGAGCCCTGACTGGAGACATAATTGTGTTGTGTTCTTGGACAAGACACTTTACTCTTACAGTGGCTATCTCCACCCAGGTGTCTAAATGGGTACCGGCAAATTTAATGCTGGGGGATAACCCTGCAATGGACTCGCATCCCATTCAGGGTAAAGTAGAATACTCATTGTGAGAGGTGGCTTCATGATATGTAAAATCCAGAGATAACACTGGCCAGGTATGCCACTTAGCTCATGATCATATGCAGACGTTTATGAAATTATCTGAAATATTTGCCTATGGAACATTTAATGTTTGAGATTCAAACAAACCACCTGTGGAAACAACCTGAACAACCCTATATCCATGACAGTTCATCAAGTATAAAGACACCAGTAAGAGGAGTGGAGGTTTTGAGCTGGAAATGAAATGATTTTTTTCCCGTTTTTGGCTATTGTTCCATTGTGGCAGGTATACTGACAATGTTAAGCAACTAACTGTCATGTATTGGGTTCAAGTAATTTATCTGGTCCATTTGTTTGTTATACATGTAGGTAATCAGTGGTCATACTGGTTGGGTGAGATCAGTAGCTGTAGAGCCTGGTAACCAGTGGTTTGCTACAGGATCTGCCGACAGGACAATCAAGGTACTGAATGTTTTGTAAGAAGCCAGGGAAAAGGATCTAGCTACATGTATGCTCTTAAAGCTTGTTAGCTTTTTCCCAATCAGAATCTTAACCTTCCATTCTCTATACTCCACATGTATAAGAACTGTTGCAGAAATTTGTTAATGTTTTGACATGAAAACTTTGAACATCATCATTGATCATGACAAGTGTTTTTTGTTTTGTTTTTAGATCTGGGAGCTTGGAAGCGGCAAGTTAAAGTTGTCACTTACAGGTCACATAAGTACTGTCAGGGGATTAGCAGTTAGTCCTAGACAACCTTATCTATTTTCATGTGGGGAAGACAAGCAAGTCAAATGTTGGGACCTGGAGTACAACAAGGTGAGTAAGCTTAAACATTTTGTCAAACTAACAAATACAATGCAAGTCCTGGCAAACTTTTGTTCTCATATCAAGTTTTTGCATTGACATTCTTTCTAGATCTAGTCCTTTCTAAAACTCTTAATAATTCAATAATAAGCTGGTTAAACCAAGGAAATCATGGAAAAAACAAACTGTCTAAACCAAGGAAGTCATGATGATGTAGGTGTTTAGATAGCTGATCTTAATTAGCCGAGTATGTTTTTCAGAGTTATATTTTTCCAGTTTCTCCCGAGTTGTAGTTTTGATTGAGGACACTTAAATCAGTTTTTGCTACATTTCCCAACACCTCAAAGTTCTTCAAAACAACTCCACTGTATGTCATGTTTTCAGCTTTCTTCTCAGTATTTTGAAATGTGGTCTAAGATGATTGTTCATGTTTGCTTTATTACTTCCAGTTTAAAACTGGCACCAAGATCCTGGAATGATGTCACTGGCCTCAATCTCCACTTCACTTGGTCATAGGCTAAAAAACGGAGTTTCTAGCATCAAAACCTCTAAAATTTTGTGGCGTTTATAAAAAAACTTTAAGTGCAAGTAATAAAATATTTGATCTGGAAAAAGTAATATTTTGAGGTTATGACATTATATTGGCAGTTTTTCATCGTCACTTCCATTTCATTTGGTACCAAGCTAAAAGGTACATAACTGTCAAGACTTTACCAACTTGGGTTTAGTTACATGGGAACATTTGTTATTTTAGAAATTCTCTCAGCCAGAATACCTGTTTTATTGATGCTTTGCCATGGAATTTATTACAGGTTGTGCGACACTACCATGGACACTTGAGTGCTATTTATTCACTGGACCTTCATCCTACAATTGATGTGTTGTTAACTTGTGGTAGAGATGCAACAGCGAGGGTAACAAAAATTTGATAAACTATTTATACCAGTAACAATATATTTAAATGTTACTTACATTTCAATTTCATGGCTGGCATTGCAGACATGCTAGTTATGCAATGCTTTGGAGTGGTATCCATGACATTGAGTCACTTGTATTTTCCCAGTACACACACAAGCTTTTAGGCAATTATAATAAATTATTATTGCAATAGAGTATTTTTTATTAATAACAAAGTGATTTTCTTGTTATGCAGGATTATTTTTGTATTCAACCTACTGTCTGTCTTGAGGTGCAAGAAATAGCCTAGGGTTTTCACATTTTTGTAAATGGTTGTGTTTTTTTAGTTTTCTTGTAAGGTGCTCCAAATACATGGCACAAGCGCACTGGAGGTTAGATTCTTGAACATTTGTTTTCTCTTCAGGTCTGGGACATGAGAACCAAAGCCTGTATTCACACACTGACAGGTCATACAAGTACAGTGGCAGTTGTTAAGTGTCAGGCTGTGGAACCTCAGGTCAGTAAGCAAACAACATGCAATACCAGAAATTAGATTTGTTCACTCTTTCAGGACTCGAGCATTCAAAGCCAATTGGGTATTCAATGTACTGTAAATAGTTCCATACTTGTCAGTGCACTTGCTTGGGGTCATCACTTTACGCCAAATCTTGCTTGAATAACATGAGCAAGAGCTGTAAGAACAGCATTGGTCTGAAAATTAAAAGGCTTACTTGTACTCATTCTTGTTCTTCAATCTGAGGACCCTTGTTGACAGTCTTCCTTTGGCATTTAACCACAGTTCATAATAATAGTGTTGCTGCTCAAGAAATGATGAAATGTGTTTCAAGGCACTTGGTAATAAGATCATGTGACGCTTTCTGGAAAGGAAGCTCCAAGTGATGTGGCAATTTTTTCTTTTGTACAATATTAGATGCAATAGTGAGGCTCTATTCAATCCTGTCAGGAAATATCATGTCATTTCTACTTCAAGTATTACAGTGTGAATTGTTATGTAATGGCTTCTTAGTTTTTCTTCAGTTGATAATTTTTTTTGAAATTTGTAGTTCAGTTATTTCTATGACTGCTTTGCAGGTTATAACAGGAAGCCATGATTGTACTATTCGTCTGTGGGACTTAGCAGCTGGAAAGTCTAAGGTTACACTCACTAATCACAAGAAAAGTGTCCGATCAGTTGTCTTACATCCAACACAGTAAGTAACACTTCAGTCTGTTTATTCCATTTTATACCCATCTATCCTTCTGTCTCTCAAATTCATCCCAAATATAATAATAATAATTATATTTTTTTGTGTGGTTTTTTATTGTCCGTTCTTTTTTTTTTCTTTTTGATGATGTCCTCTGCCTATGGAAAGACTTGCTGGTGACTGTAGACTATCTTCATTCGCACATTTAGCCTGACTTTTCAGTTGTCTGTAGTGATCAGAGAAATAGAGGTGAAAGTGAGGATGCTTTTAAGTATCCAATTACTTACAAGCAAATTAAGAAAGTCAAAACAATATATAGTGGAATGAAACTGTTATTGTCATACCAAGGTGTGGCTCAATTTTGTGTAAAACTGGGTCTTTTTTATGAAGCACTGATAAATTTTACTGTTTTGCAGATTCTCATTTGCATCAGCATCTCCTGACAACATCAAACAATGGAAGTTCCCAGATGGAAATTTTCTTCAGAATCTTATTGGACACAACTCCATAGTGAATTGTATGGCAGTTAACTCAGATGGTGTTTTGGTTTCAGGAGGTGGGTAGTCTTTAGAGTCCCTGTTATATTACAGTGCGTTTCACAAAACTTTTGACAAAGGGTTTCCGAAGTTCGTTTGAAATTCCCAAAGTTCACTACGAACTTGGCAATTTCATTACGTACTTGTCAATCAAATTGTGAACTTTGAAACGAAGTTGTGAATTTCACGCCGAAGTTCGTTGCAAAGTTTGTTGTGAGCGAAGTTTGTGTTGTTCAGTGTAGTTGGTTTGGTCAGTAATATAACTACAAATGAATTTAAACCACGTGAAAACATTTCTCAACTAAGCAAGGCTTATTTTATGATCATGTTTACTTCTGAAATGTAAATTATTTGAGGTACATAGGGACTCCACATCACAGACGGATTGGGCGACTAGGATCTGGTTTACAGTGGTTATTTAAATACAAAAGTTCAACAACATGACAGAGAAATATTCTGGTTTTTTTTTGCGCTATTTCTAGAATGGCGTATGTCCTGTAAAAAAGGGTTTTTTATAGATAGATAGATAGATAGATAGATAGATAGATAGATAGATAGATAGATAGATAGATAGATAGATAGATAGATAGATAGATAGATAGATAGATAGATAGATAGATAGATAGATAGATAGATAGATAGATAGATAGAATTAAATGTAAAGTACTTTTAAACCATGTGGAAGTTCTATCTGAAGCTACCCGAGAATAAACCAACATGACAGAAATTGTATTCTATTTTTAGGCAGATGTCAGATAACGTCTGGGAAAATTCAGTTGCAACATTTTATAACCCATTTTAAAACTAGTAATTCCTAATCGACGTAACCACAACGTCTAAGGAAATTCCGAGACAATTTGACCCAATGGTGTGAACTTCTCTCGCAATGAACTTGTTAACTTCTCAGCGAAGTGTGGCGTGAAATTCTCAACTTTGTTTCCAAGGTCACGATTTGATTGACAACTACGTAATGAAATTGCCAAGTTCGTAGCGAACTTCGGGAATTTAAAATGAACTTCGGAAACCGTTTGTCAAAAGTTTTGTGAAACGTACTGTAGTTATGCACAGAGTGCAGAAACAACCTGTACTATGGCATATAAAGTACAGAGCTGAAGAACGCATTCATTAACTTGGCAAAGAAGTCCGTTCTTGCTAACTTGACTGAACTTTTATCACCAGGCAGGCTATGGCCAAGGTAGTTGTTGTTTCTTGATTCAAGTATTTTGTTCTTTCAAATCAGGACTCAAACAGAAGATGCACTATACAACCAAGAGTTTGACACTTAATGACAATGCCACGTTATGCTAAATAATATTTATAGATAGTTTTCCTGGGCAGACTTCTTGTAATATGGTAAAACTGAAGACACTGATACAAACCGTTTTGTCCCTGTGACTCTGTGTAACCCCATTAAAGTACACGAGTTGGAGTTTGACCAGTTGTACCAGTTGCCTAGGCCCCTCCCATATCACTCTAATTGTCCGTGATCTGATGGAATCTCTCTTATCGCATCAACTTCTTGAACCACATAAATCTTAACATTTCACCTTTTGAATAAAGGTCCAACTATCCAACAATCTGACAGTAATTCAAGTGCTAATGTGGCAGCAGAAAATGTTGTGTGAATCTGCCAGTGGATCAATCCTGGAACAAGAAGATCGATACCTAGGCCTCAAGTAGTACATGCAGATTGAGCAAAATATCATGATTTGTCAGTGGCAAGCAGAAAAATTATTTGCCAAAGCCAAGGCAAATAAGTGATCTGCGAGACACTGACAAATCACAATATTTTGTAATAACCAAGTTCAAGAATATTATTGTTTTATATTTCAATCACCAAGTTTGTTTTCGTATTTTAATCACTTCCTGGCAGCTCAGGGAAGCAATCTGCCATTTTTCTTTGAAGAATGTGGTTCCAATTACGTATGAGCAGAATATTATTTGCAGCAAGATGTTTAAACGGTACTATGCATGAGAAGACCATTATTTGTTGGCATTTATTTGCAGGTCATGCGGTGGGCTCTCGGCCAATGTAAAGGGAAAAAATACATTGAATGATAATTTATGCTACTTATTATTTGTGCCATGTCCTGCCGTAGAAAAATTTCCCTGAAAGCCATATAATAAATCTGTTAATGACCGAGCTTGTTCTGTCAAGATGGCTAGATACTGGCCTCATTCTTTTTGTGCAAGTTTATCGACTGTGACGGAGTCAAGGTCCATAAGAACGCAAAAAAAACTTGGCCAATATCCAGCCATCTTGACCTCATACTTGGTCAATAACTCATATATGCTTTATGCTACAGAAACTGGAGTGGCATTCAGGCCTTTGAACTCGTTGAACTTCAGAGGCTTCCCTTGTTTTTTTTTTTAAATGAATGAACAAAAGAACAAATGACTGTTTACTGATTTCCATAACTTGTAAAGTATGTTGGTAAAGTGAAATAATACTGTTGAATTTTAGGTGATAATGGTACCATGCACTTTTGGGACTGGCGAACTGGGTACAACTTTCAACGTTTGCAGGCATCTGTGCAACCAGGCTCACTTGACAGTGAAGCTGGTATCTTTGCAATGACCTTTGACTTGAGTAGCAGTCGACTTATTACATGTGAAGCTGATAAGACCATCAAGATATACAAGGAAGATGACACTGCAGTGAGTATCTTCCTGTGACTATTATTCCCAAACTGCTAAATATCAATGCTAGGGGTTGGAAATTAATCCTTGTTCTGTTATGAGACTTTAAGGTTTTCCTTTCAACCAAACAATTTGGAAATTTTGAAACTGGGGCAAATGATACGTAAATTTCCTAAGAAAGCTCCAGAAATTTCTGTCAAATTTCCAGAATGCTGACCATTCAGCTGAAAATTCCGGAAATTCCAGGATGAAAATCAAAATTTATGCCACAGAAATTTCCTGTAAGAAATATGCAGAAATTGGGACGTTTGCGAGATCGTTCTCTTTTCCGGAAATTGTGGAAAACATGTGATTAGCCTCTGGAAATTTCCAGAAAGGCAAACCAGAAAATTTGGTGGAATGGAAAGTGCCTCTCCTTCCCCTTGTTATTGATCACAATGAACACTTAAAAGCTTTAACAACCTTAACTACAGCTTTTTCAATATTCAATGATAATGCTTCACTTTTTGGAGAAAGGGCACCATAGAAATCTAGTATGATTAGTAGTTGTCATTGTTGTCTTCACCCCTCCCCCCTCTCCTCACTGCTCCTGATGATATTATGGTTTGCACTTGAAAAGAAAAAATTGGGGTTGCAAGTTCAAATCAAGTTCATGGGGTTGCAAGTTTTCCACTCTGGTGACAAGCACTCTCAAAATAATATTATGGTTCCATTCATGCCAATCCTTGCACTGATTTTGTCTTGTAACAGAGTGAAGAAACTCATCCTGTAAACTGGAAACCTGAAATTTTGAAGAGAAAGCGATATTAAGCAGCTGTGTTTAACAGACATCATGTATACTTTGTATACGCAGTTCATAGCCTTTCAAATGTCCCGCTGATGTGAAGGTACCCAGGATGTTAAAAGAGGGACACTGGACATCTTGAATATTTTAAAGTTGTAAATAAAATTTCCTTGAAGAGTGGTTCTGTCATAGTTCTTTTTTGAACTGTACTTTTCTTGAGGCAAGCAATACATGAAGTGTCCCCAATGTTGTTTCAGCAGGAAAGTGGAGCTGGCACTCCAACATTTTTGTTTTTGTTTTCTGTGCCTATGAATTTTCTTGTCTCTGTGATAATACATGTACCTGTAAACTTATCAGGGAATTGAAGTTCATCTCCACACACTTCAAGGGGAGTGTTCTGTAGGATAGTTTTGTGTGCTGGAGCACAGTTTGGTGTTGATCATTGTGTTCTGTAATAAACTCAACTTTAATAACAAACAGTACTCCAGCGTTTACTACAAGAGTGCGTAAACAAACGGTTGCCATTTTCTCCTCATGGTCTCTTTCTACCTCTCTACAACAGCCATATAAGCCCCAGTGGATGGGGTGGGACAGCATACTTTCACAGTATGTAGTGCAGCTGGCACGGAGGTACTGTCACAATACCTCTTTACAACAGCCATATAACAGGACAACTCGGATTAATATTAATCGGCTTAATATTAATCTTAATGATTATTATAATCCAGTAATAAATTATTATAATCCTGTAATAGATTATTATAATCCGGTAATAGATTATTATAATCTATTACCAAGGTTTTAGCCGTGCCTTAATCAATTAGGATTAATATTAACCTAAGATTAATATTAATCTTAGGGCGCGTTCGTTTGGGATATTCCGGAATATATTCCGGCTATGCTGCTCCTGGGAGCAGAATAGCAGGAATGGAAATCCGGGTATTCCGGAATGAGAATAGCTCCCAAACAAACGCTTACTCGCGTTATTCCAATTATTCTTATTCCGGATCGATCCCAAAGGAACGCGCCCTTAATTGATTAATATTAATATTAATCTGATAAATATTAATCTTATGTAGCATTAACATTATTCCTACCTTTGATTAATCTTTATCCAAACCTTCCGAAGATTGACATTATTTAACGATCTTAGGCGTCCTTATCAGTATCTTATGTATTAGTGGACCCTTTTACTTGGATCTAAGTACGGTATAATGTATATATGTATAGTCTATTTAACTAAGTGCATCTGATGAGAAATTCAGGTTCATACTGTCATAGTTTGCTATTGTGATATACTGGCTCCGAACCTCAAAACAGTTGTGTCTTTGGGATTTTCGCCATTCCTACGCAGCGGGTAGTTATTTCCTTTCTTAAGGTCCCCTCTATTGTAAAAGCACATGTCCACGGCATGGATTTGCTGACCCAGAAGTGCTTGCTCCTTTTCATTTACTTCAAGGGTCAACATCGTGTTATCTACCAGCTCTAGTATATGCAAGTGATCGTCATGTGACTAATGTGATCTGTGTTGTCCCGTCAGTCCCTTGTCTGTCATATAGACCTGATGCATCTGAACATTCACAGGAATTTTATCTGGATTATAATAGAGATTGATATTAATTTGGATGATATTTTTAATAATGATCTAATCCTTCAAATTTTTTGCAGTGCCTTAATCTATTACTGAATTCAGAAGCGTATCATGATAAGCTTCTGCTGAATTATAATCTATTACTGGATTATAATAATCTATTACCGGATTATAATAATCCTATTATAATCTATTACTATTATAATCCACGGATTAATATTAACCCGAGTTGTCCTGATATAAGCCCCAGTGGATGGGGGTGGGACAGCATACTTTCACAGTATGATAGTGCAGCAAGCACAGAGGTACTGTCACAATACCTCTCTACAACAGCCATATAAGCCCCAGTGGATGGGGGTGGGACAGCATACTTTCACAGTATCTTAGTGCAGTAAGCACAGGGGTACTTTCACAATACCTCTCTACAACAGGGGTATAAGCCCCAGTGGATGGGGGTGGGACAGCATACTTTCACGGTATGTAGTGCAGTAAGCACGGAGGTACTGTCACAATACCTCTCTACAAAGTTACAGCGGTATAAGCCCCAGTGGATGGGGGTGGGACAGCATACTTTCACAGTATAATAGTGCAGTAAGCACAGGGGTACTGTCACAATACCTCTCTACAACAGCGGTATAAGCCCCAGTGGATGGGGTGGGACAGCATACTTTCACAGTATGATAGTGCAGTAAGCACAGGGGTACTTTCACAATATGGACGTATGGGCTATATAAATATGTGCTATGGGATACGGTAGGGTTTTTGAGATTCCTGATCCTCGAAGTCCCTGCAACTAGTCCCCTGAACAGTTTATTCAAAGGGACATCATCCCATGAACAGTTCGCACACAGGGACTTGTCCCAAAAAATCAAACCAGTTTGAGTTCGCTCAGTCCCTGCAACTAGAATATGTGGCAGAAACTGATATTTCAGTTGACCGTTTTTTGTCCCTGCAACTAGTTTCAGGGACTAGTCCCCTTGTGTGTGACGACCTTAAATGGGGTTGCCCATTTGCATTGCATTCCGTGTGATCCTTAGATAGGGTACCTTTAGTGCCAGCTAAATTTGCAGTGCATCAGTAATAAATGCCCAGCTACTAAAACTTAACTCTTTGTAACATTCCAATGTCACAGAAATGAAATAAAGTTGTGCCATTCACACCATTTGAGGGCTTTGGCCTTTATTAGGGTGTCATTTTTCATGTCCTTTATCCTGAAATAGGGTAGGGGTTTCAGACCCCCCATGGTACACACCTATCCAAAATTTACTCATTATTATGTATTTAAATATAGATAGGACCCTGCGCGAGCTCTGATTGGTCAAAAACCTATGTTTTATCAGAGCATAAAACATAGGAAAAGCGTGTTTTATTGTTTTGCGCGCTTAAAATCTATGTTTTAAAGCAAATGAAGAAGCCTAAGCCGTGTATTACACTGTGATAAAACACTCTGGTCATTTGAGAACATGCGAGAAATGAAGAAAACACTCACCTGCGGCTTGTGTTTTCTACATTCCTCTCGTGTTCTCAAATAACCGTCGTGTTTTATCATAGTGTAATACACGGCTTAGGCTTCTTTATTTGTTAATAACTAAACGAAGTAATTTTGACAAAGGAAAATGTGGCCAAGCAAGTTCTTTGTTTTATTCATGTTTTTTGTTTGCAATTTTGGGAGCTGACCCTGCACAAACCCAACTTCACAGGATGGTTATGAGTGCTCATACAACTAACCAGTCGAAGAATTGTGTTTATGTAATTAATGCATAGTCAATGACATCAAAAAAATGATGCGCAGCCTGTTTGCTTCTTTTCTTTACCAGTCTTCCTAACCATTTCCCTGTTACAGTGCATTTCACAAAACGTCTGACAAACCATTTAAGAAGTTTATTTGAAATTCCCAAATTTCACTACAAACATTGCAAATAGTATACATAATTAGCCACTCCCCATTGGAGCTTTTCAGAACCAATGTTAATGAAACAAGATAAATATTCAAATAAACATAACTAGGTTGGACTCCACATTGGCTGGAGGTAGACCAGTTAGCTATTTACAAGCATAGCTGAGAAGTTGAACTTGGGGTTACAGAAGACAACATCACAGTATTTGAACCCGCAACCTATGGATTTCAAATACAGCACTCTAACCGCTCAGCCAAGCTGCCTCCACTACGAACTTGGCAATTTCCTCACATATTTGTCAATCAAATCATGAACTTAGAAATGAAGTTGTGAATTTCACACTGAACTTCATTGGAAGTTGAAGTTCATTATGAGGGAAGTTCACACCATTTAGTGTAGTTAGAATGTCTTGGAATTTCCTTAGAGGTGGTTACATCAATTTGGAATTACTGGTTTTCAGTAATTTGTACGTTGCTTAAAGGGGAAGTGCATTGACACATTTGCTTATCCCAGATATCGCCTGACACCTGCCCATTGGTTTAAAATAGAATAGAATTTCAGTAATGCTTGTTTATTCTCGGGTAGCTTCAGGTAGAACTTCCACACAGTGGTTAAAAGTATCT